>CM017897.1:28802731-29069970 GCA_008369825.1 Triplophysa tibetana
TATGCTAAGCAAGGTTTCATTAAATAAAGTAAATAAAAAGATATTTAGGCTATGTGGTGCGGTCAGCCGTTATATATCGGGGTATTTTATAACGGCTTAGAACTCCGCTCAGCCATCAGAATCAAGGACCAGAACTGGCAGTTTTATAAAGACATTTTTATGAAAGCAACATAAATATCTCATTCAACTAAGGCACAGTCTTGGCTAAACTGCGTCTGTGAAACCGGGCCATAGTGTGAGTATGTCATTTGAGACACAGCTTAAATTCGGGACAAGAGGGATCGGTGTTGAAAAAAGAAAACAGACACACTTTTCAATTCAGAAGGAAGAAGATGATATGGAGAAAACCTGTCATTGGAAAAAAAATCATAATTGTGATCTAGGATTAAAAGAAGAAATCTTTAATCATTAAACAAAAGAGCAGTCATGAAAAAACATTCTGAAGAATCAGGAAGAGTTAACAAGAATATTATAGGAAAAGATGCAACTGGACTCTGTGAACCTGTCAGTTAATGATAAAAGATGACTTGATAGTCACATTATAAAGAAGAAACAATGAAATGTAAAAATAGGATGAACAGAACATGGACTAGAGGTGAAAAGTGACCAGAGCCGGAATCTCTTCCAGAACTTCATTAAAACAGGATTTATAACAAGACTCTGACAGAATCACCAGGAGGAGGTTAATTTACACCAGCAGATGGCAGTAGTGCAGCTCTATGAATCCAGATCTCATTAAACTAGATGTCTGCAGACCTGGAGCAGGCAGTTTCACGCCCCAGTGGTTCCTTATTTGTCCAGTAGGGGAAGTTGAACGACAAAATATAATGTAACCGAATCAAACTGTAACAAAAATGTAATTATGTATGTATGTGTGATTAAAGTAATAAATGAACTAAACTGACACTGGAAGTGCTTCTGGACCAGTGAAAATGAACTATGGTAAAAGTGTAGTAACATGTTGTTTTTGTTGTTGTTGTTGTTGTATTGTGACTTTTGGCAAAACCATCTTACTACAGAAACCATGACTTCACTACGATAATATACAGAACAGATTAAAGTATTTGTACGTGTCTACTAACAGTCTTAATACATATCTTACAGGAGACAATTGATTTGCAATTGAGTGTTTTTGTCAATTGAAAAATGAATAATACACACAGTTGGATCAGATGTTTACTACAACAATAACATATATCTACTGTACCTAGTTATATACAAATACAGAAGACTTGAGTGTTTCTTGTGAAAATATTTCATAGTTCATGTTTTTTTTTTTTTTGAAGTTTTCGAGAAGTGGGAGTCTGCAGACCTGGAGCTACAGTTTTGTGCCTGTTTTGACCTTTTTGTCCAGTAGGGGGCGCTGTCCACTAACAACCACCAGAACAGAGCTAAGAACACATAACTTCATCATCTATTATTGTTTCTATTTATCTATAATATAACTGTCTGTGTGGGGAATTGGCAAATTGCCGCCCATGCTTGCTGAAAGCGCAGAAGCTGTGTGATAAGTGTAAAGGGAGGGGCCGCGCCCGTGATGGACAGGTCACCTCTCCCAAATGGAGCGGACAAGGAGGGGATCCACTTAATGGGCTAAAGTCAGTCACACCTTGACATTCTTCCAAATAACACACATTTCATTCATAATATTAAAGCACAGGCCTTTGATTTGCATGTTTTTTTTCTGATTGTATGTGAAATGTCTAATAAAAAAAGGAAATCCAAAACGAATATGTGGAGGTGAAGTGGTTTAGTCTTGACTTCTGGTCGTGAGTGACAGTGTTGGGGGGATGTGAAATGTGTTGATTGTCGAGTGCCAGATAAACACAGTGACAGCGATGGAGAGAAAGGTTTAAGCCGTCAGGTGTCCAATATAGGAAAAATAGAAAAGAAGAGAGGAGAAAAGAGCAAAAGATAAAGGTATGCATCTACGTTCTGTCTGTATGATTAAGGTAATGTTATCCATGTCATCAATGAAGGGCTAATGTTAATTGGTGATAACGTTAACTCTGACGTTTGTTAGCCTTCTTGTTATATGATGCTTGCTATGCTTATATAACAATAATTCGGTCTTAACTCAACAACACGAGATCTAATTTCACCGTAAGTTTGTGCTTTGCAACAAAACTGTTTCAAGTAAAGTTATTATTTATTTCCATCATTGGGTTAATGTTGAGTCCTGTAATTAGCCAACGGAATTCACATATGTGTAGGAAGTTTCAAAGACGAACATTTGCTATAACTCTGTTGCGTGACAAAGAATATAATTCGGGGCAGTAACCAAGGAGCTAATTGTTCCTCCCTTAGATTAGATTAATATAGCGTCTAATGAGTCATGACAGACATGTGGCATGTAAGGGCATGTTTATTTAAATTTGTAATTCATATGAGTTACTGTAGCCTACTGTCTTTTGATGTCAATTTCAATTGCAATTTCAGGGGCACTTCTAAAGTATGTTGGAGAATCCTCTGCCACTGGTCAGCCATCAGCCTCCTTGAACTCATCACTTTTATGCATCATAAGGATCTTTTGGAGATTTACTCCAACTTTTGGACTGCTCTCAGGATTGCACTTACTCTGCCAGTCACTGTGGCTCAAGCAGAGATGAGCTTTTCAAAAGTTGATCAAGTCGTACCTGAGCTCAACCATGTCTCAGGAACGGCTCACTGGCCTTTCTATCATCAGTATCAATCACTCAATAGGGGCAGATTTCGTATGATGACATTATTGATGATTTTGCATCAAGGAAGGCCAGAAAGGTTTTAGTTTGTGTTTCTGTTCTTAGTGCAATACTGATATAATTAGATTTGCTTTTGTGTGATTTGTGTGATGAAGGATTTGTGCTATTTAGAATATTTATTCTATATTTTATTTGTATATTATTCTTAATATTTTATATTATTGTTGTTCTCCGCTCGTGTTGCATCATGATTGTACATATGTTGCCACTTTTATGTACATAGAGTATATTTAAGTTCTGATAACTTATACTGATTTGTAGAGAATTGTGTTTTTTAAATGTTCTGTTGAAGGATTTGTGCAATTGAGAAATATAAGGTTCGTCTAACACTTATATAGTTATGGTAAAACATTTTTTTTTTTTTCTCCGATGGGTGGGAGTAGATGGGGGGGCAATCAGAGGGGATCTCGCCCGGGGAGTGATTCAATGTAGAACCGCCACTGCACATGAGACAATATTTTATTCACACAGAACATAGATAACATAGCAAATGTTTAAACTGAGAATTTTTACACTTTATGGTTTCTATGGTCATTGTTGCACTGCTCGTGTGCGGTGTTTCATTTACTCCTCGTGATCAGACGTGGTGCAGGTTTGGTTAACAGAACAGTTTGTCTCTACTTGGGAATTATTATGACTTTGTGTTTATAATTCCCAATCAAGTTGCTTCTCATCTCAGTTTCAGCTCAGATTCATGGCACGATTAACACATTTTCACTGTGTGACAGAACACGATCATGCTTCTCCACTTTTCTTGTGCTGCACATCTTTTATAGGGTACACACCGGTAGCATTCCCCGAAAACAACGCTTCCTAATCCTGGTCCTCATGACCCCCGGCTCTACATATTTAGGATATTTCTCTTATCCACCTTAAGACGTTTGCTTAGCAATCTCGTAAGAGCCCTGTGAAGTGGTTCTAACTGGATATTCTGCCGTGATTCTGATGTTCCATTGGAAGGAACTAACCCTGATAAAACACCTGAAAAAGCTTTTCAAAGGATTCAGGAATAATAACTTTCGACTGCTGTGCAGATTGCTTGGCGTATCACGTTAAAGTACAGCGAGAGAGATTCAAAACAAAGCAGTCGGCACTTGAAACGCTCTTGAGGTACTTTAAGGTGATTCAGTTTTTATAAGATTACGGCTGAGCTGGTAAGGAAGGTGGATCTCTAGGGCCATGAGTTGAGAACCACTGATCTTTAGGATCTCGTTCTGTGTGGAAACATGTTTTAATTTGACCGTTGTCTGTATGCTTGATTTGTTCACATATATTTAACTTCTGTCATGTACTTATAGTGTGTGGGGCAATAAAGTCACTGTTTTAATGGCTGTAGGTCTTTTCTGATGTCTGATGAAATTCTGTCTTACATCTACTTCGTATGACATATGGGAGAGGGGGTGTATCCTAAAACTGAGCCGAAAGCTGATTGGTTGCCCACACGTGTGTACTGTCCAATGGCATTTTTTGACTCGATTGACAAATGGATAAAGAAATGCATTAAAAATATTATTTTTTAAAAAGCGATTAAAGTGTGCATTTAAAATGTACATAATTACCTAATTATCATGAAACTCAAACTGCAGCATGTGAAAGTCCAGCGCAGAAAATGGAAAAACAAAATGAAAATGTAAGCAAATAATACCAAAAATCACAAGAAAGAAACCCAAGGGCAACTTTATTTTGTATGAGATTTGGACAACTTTGTCTTCATGTATACATTTTGAGCAACATAATTTAAAATTTGTTTAAAGTTCTGAATCACGGTTTTTATTTTTGATTTACGCTTATTATATTTTTAAATATGCCGCAATACTTTTGGCGGTTTCTGATCCCATACACTGTCCATTGAGCCGACCTGACTGATTATATTCTGTATTATTGTGTATGTGACAAATAATACCTTGATCCTGTTTTTGATAATGGTCTTAATAAATAATGTTTCTTTTAAGATAAATGACCCTAGAAAAGTCTTAAAGCGGTGAATTGTGTTTTTCTCTTCATTAAATAGTAAGCAGGACACTGTTCTAAATGCACCGCAGATATTTAATTGATGGTTCATATGATCACACTCAATGTCTGATGGTCTAAATATGATTAATATTTGAATGTAATTTTAAACATGGCTATATATTCACAAGAAACACTCAAGTCTTCTGTATATTTGTATATAACTAGGTTACAGTAGATTAGATGTTATTGTTGTAGTAAACATCTGATCCAACTGTGTCTATTATTCATTTTTTAATTGACAAAACACTCAATTGTCTCCTGTAAGATATGTTTATCTACTAACGGTCGTAACGTACAAATACTTAAGTGGGTGATCCCATCGGTCAAAAAATAGGGATATGTGTATTTATATGAAAAAAATCACATCCCTGGAATCTGTCATTCTGAAAAAATGAGATTAGATTTTTGGGCAAATCACCCAGCCCCTCATCATGATGGATGAATTTTCAACCGCAGTGCACTCACGGCTAACCGTTAGCCAATCACTGCAAAGACATTTATTATATCTATATCTGTGTCACTAATAGCCCTATAGACCTTATCATTGGTGGTGTGCGCCTGGACTGTTGTAAACTTCTGGTGTGTGTTTGGCTAGTGTCTAATAATATAACTAATTAATTGATTATTTTGGAGAATCATTCAACATAATAGTACAGTATAATCGAGAGCGATCGTGTCTAACATGTACGAAATATATAGAAATTGAATGAAGTTCTCAAACACTTTACAGTCTTCAATGCTAAATTCTAAATGAAATACAGAATTAAAGCTACAAAACACATTGAATTGCTCTTTTCTTTTGTTCTTTGATGAACATTAGTGACAGGATCACAGCAGCAGGTTTTAGGATGCGGTCACTTTAAGAGCTGCCGCTCTACGCAGATCTGACACCTAGACCTGTAGCGACGCGTCAACGTCATATTTTTGCGTCGACGCTTCGCAGCAGCTCGCTCCACACATGTAGGAAATAACAAGTACTATAACAAGTACAATAACAAGTACAATAACAAGTACTAACGTTGGCAAAATTAATTACATGTTTGCTAACTATCTTAGCTATCCGTGCAGTTTGTTTGTGCTAGGTAGCTACTGGCGCCTAGAAACCTGTGTTTAGCTAACGTTAGTTATCATCTAATGTTGGCTTGAATGGAAGCTAGTTTACGGCTGCAGAACACCGTTATCTGTAGTAGCTGAAGTTAGCTAATGTGAAAGTTAGCTACTAACCTATCACCAACAAACTGCACAGAGAGCTAAGATACGTTGGTTAATTGGTTAGCCTAGCACCACCAAATAGCACAGCTGCTAGATAGCCACGTTATTATTCATATAAACTGATGATAGCATAGCACTACAATGAGGTTAAGAGTAGATTTAAAATACCTATAGTCATAGCTGTTGTTGTAATATGTATTGCTTTCATGTTTTCTAGGACAAAGCAAAGAACCTCCTATCTTGGGAAAGAGATGCAATGCACGCAAAATATACGCAAAAACAGGAATTTTATAATGTGTTAAACACTCACAGGAATGTCTATACTGTGCACTGCAAAGCTTTTCTTTGCACTACAACTTTAGCATTTTTTGAACAAGAGTTATGTTGGTACTGTAAAGAGTAAGCAGGCTGGCCTTTCATCATGTATAACAGTTAAATCATTTTATTTTATTTAATTTTGTATAAAGCAGAATATTTTTTGCTGTTGAAAACTGTTATTTAATTAAGTTTATTATTAAGAATGTTTGGGTATTTATTTGAGATACATTTTGGTTTTTATTAATCGAGAAACAAGAGAAGTGTTAGATTAATCGCCCAAATTAGTTGACTAATCGATAAAATAATCGTAAGATTAATTGTTGAAGAAATAATTGTTTACTCCCAGCCCTACTGACACCTCTCCCATCTTCACAACTCTTTACATTCGTGACAAGGGGGCGTGGTCTAGCGGAGTCTGGAGAGAGAGAGACAGGAAATCGGCAGGAAATAAGTAGGTCAAAGGCCCATTGTAAACACCTGTCTGTATTTACAGTGATTGGCGGGAAGAGGATAAAAGCCAACACGAGGGGAGAGTCTAAAAGGAGAGTTTGGCTGAGGACGAGGAAGAAGCGACAGGCACAAGAGGAATACCGTAAACGAATTAAAGGAGTCTTATGTGCCAGGAGGCCATAGGTTATATATTATTTACTTTCGCTTTATGTTTTGTGATTTGCCAATAAAAGAATCTTACCAGCCACGCCGACCCTATCTCCTTCCTTCCAATATACAGACCCTTCTACAACATTCTTTTGGGATTTTACTGATGCGGTGTTCATTAAATATTTTAATGCATTAATCTGAAAAATAATTATGTCATCCAAGATGTTTATGTGTTTGTATCTTTAGTGGAAAAGAAATGAAGGTTTTTGATTAAAACATTCCAGGATTTTTCTCCATATAGTGACTTCAATGGACTCCAAACCCTTGAATGTGAAAATGATAGTTTTAGTGCAGCTTCAAAGGACTTTAAACCATATCAGACCATGAATAAAGGTCTTATCTAGTGAAACCAGCTCTCATTTTATAAAAAATATTTATTCCTTATAAACACAAATGCTCACCTTGCTCTGTTCTGCGATGCGCGTTCATGACTTCACAAAAACATAATTTTTCACGTAATTTCTTTTCCACTAAAGCAACAAAAACTTGGATGACGGGGGTTGAGTAATTACCTTTAACATTTATTTTGAAAGTGAACTACTCCTTTAACGCCCTAAATATAACAATTTATTAAACAAACAATTGTTGAATGGGTCCTCTACTGTAGTCGCATTTATGGAAAGCGTACGGTACACTGACATCTAGCGGTTGCGCTTGGTATCACAGTCTACATTCAAAATATTGGAATGTGCAAACACGAGTCAGACACCCGTCTTCTTTATACAACGCAGAATGCTCAGACACGAGTCAGACACCCGTCTTCTTTATACAACGCAGAATAATCAGACACGAGTCAGACACCCGTCTTCTTTATACAACGCAGAATAATCAGACACCCGTCTTCTTTATACAACGCAGAATAATCAGACACGAGTCAGACACCCGTCTTCTTTATACAACGCAGAATAATCAGACACTAGTCAGACACCCGTCTTCTTTATACAACGCAGAATGCTCAGACACCCGTCTTCTTTATACAACGCAGAATAATCAGACACCAGTCTTCTTTATACAACGCACAATAATCCGACATGAGTCAGACACCCGTCTTCTTTATACAACGCAGAATAATCAGACACCCGTCTTCTTTATACAACGCAGAATAATCAGACACGAGTCAGACACCAGTCTTCTTGATACAACGCACATAATCAGACACTAGTCAGACACCCGTCTTCTTTATACAACGCACAATGCTCAGACACGAGTCAGACACCCGTCTTCTTTATACAACACAGAATGCTCAGACACGAGTCAGACACCCGTCTTCTTTATACAACGCAGAATGCACAGACACTATTCAGACACCCGTCTTCTTTATACAACGCACAATGCTCAGACACGAGTCAGACACCCGTCTTCTTTATACAACGCAGAATGCGCAGACACTAGTCAGACACCCGTCTTCTTGATACAACGCACAATAATCAGACACTAGTCAGACACCCGTCTTCTTTATACAACGCACAATAATCAGACACGAGTCAGACACCCGTCTTCTTTATACAACGCAGAATGCTCAGACACGAGTCAGACACCCGTCTTCTTTATACAACGCAGAATGCGCAGACACTAGTCAGACACCCGTCTTCTTGATACAACGCACAATAATCAGACACTAGTCAGACACCCGTCTTCTTTATACAACGCACAATAATCAGACACGAGTCAGACACCCGTCTTCTTTATACAACGCAGAATGCTCAGACACGAGTCAGACACCCGTCTTCTTTATACAACGCAGAATGCGCAGACACTAGTCAGACACCCGTCTTCTTGATACAACGCACAATAATCAGACACTAGTCAGACACCCGTCTTCTTTATACAACGCACAATAATCAGACACGAGTCAGACACCCGTCTTCTTTATACAACGCAGAATGCTCAGACACGAGTCAGACACCCGTCTTCTTTATACAACGCAGAATGCTCAGACACGAGTCAGACACCCGTCTTCTTTATACAACGCAGAATGCACAGACACTATTCAGACACCCGTCTTCTTTATACAACGCAGAATGTACAGACACTATTCAGACACCCGTCTTCTTTATACAACGCAGAATGCTCAGACACGAGTCAGACACCCGTCTTCTTTATACAACGCAGAATGCTCAGACACGAGTCAGACACCCGTCTTCTTTATACAACGCAGAATGCTCAGACACGAGTCAGACACCCGTCTTCTTTATACAACGCAGAATGCGCAGACACTAGTCAGACACCCGTCTTCTTGATACAACGCACAATAATCAGACACTAGTCAGACACCAGTCTTCTTTATACAACGCACAATAATCAGACACTATTCAGACACCCGTCTTCTTTATACAACGCAGAATGCTCAGACACGAGTCAGACACCCGTCTTCTTTATACAACGCAGAATGCACAGACACTATTCAGACACCCGTCTTCTTTACACAACGCACAATTATCAGACACGAGTCAGACACCCGTCTTCTTTACGCAACGCACAATTATCAGACACGAGTCAGACACCCATCTTCTTTACACAACGCAGAATGCACAGACACTAGTCAGACACTCGTCTTCTTTACACAACGCACAATTATCAGACACGAGTCAGACACCCGTCTTCTTTATACAACGCAGAATGCACAGACAGTATTCAGACACCCGTCTTCTTTATACAACGTAGAATGCTCAGACACGAGTCAGACACCCGTCTTCTTTATACAATGCGGGAAGCGCATTAGTATGTTCTCATAAACTAAAGTATTTTTACACGGCCAAAAGTTTGCTGTGTCACTAAATAGTAAAAAATATAAAACGAAAAAAATAAAAAGTGAAAAAATCAACCAGCTAAAAAGACCAACAGCTATGCTAATATTACTGACTGAACTAGAGAAAAACAATAGATACTCTTGACCTTTAACCCTGCTTGAACCACTCGTGGTCTATGAGCCTAATGCGCAGACATCCGTCTTCTTTATAAAACGTGTGATGCACATTAGTATTTTCTCATTAACTAAAGTATTTGTATGTGGCCAAAAAGTTTACTGTATTACTAAATAGTAAAAAATATAAAACGAAAAAATAAAAAGTGAAAAAATCAACCAGCTAAAAAGACCACCCGCTATGCTAATATGACTGACTGAACTAGAGAAAAACATAAGATACTCTTGACCTTTAACCCTGCTTGAACCACTCGTGGTCTAGGAGCTCCTCTAATGTTGGCCTGTCAGGTGGTTGAGTGAGAGTGCACCGTCTGATCAAGTCAAAGCATTCTGTGAGGAGAAGTGTTTACGAGAGGAACGATTAGTCACGTATGTTCTTTGTAAAATCACTGTCAAACATAACAATAGCTACTGAAATATGTAGTTTCATTTATCACATTTATAAAAACAATATCCTGTTTTCTTTCAACTTATATTTAGGATGTTGCATTTGGTGAGAAATCTCCCAGTGACTGAACAGAATCTTGCTTTGCATTTCACAAGGATAGTGCTGGTCTCTTACCTGCAGTTAAAACAAGTTTTTTGATCTCGGGGATGTCTTCTGTAGTAATGAAGACCCTTATATTCAACCGAAGTCCACCCATCATATGCAGGAGCAGTGTACCCAAATTATAGACCAGATCGGCAACCGCATGACCTCGACCTGGAACACAAGCATGAAGTGAGCAAACATTTCACAGGCAAAATCATTCAAGTCAAAGTATAACACCATCAATCCAGTACTGCTGTTGGGGGGAAACTCATTTTGGGTTGACTTCAATGTTTGTATGAGGGTCATTACATCGGTCAGTACTCACCCCAGCTTTCACCGCCTGGTTCCACCCAAGTTGGGCCAGGCATGTCACATCTAGGGTCTATCAACATGAGCGTCATGGAACACAAAGAAGAAGCGAGGAAACATTTCACAGGCAAAAATCATTCAAGTCAAAGTCTAACACTATCAATCTATTACTGTAAATTCTGACCAGGGGCTGTTGAGGGGAAACTCATTTTGGGTTGGCTACAATGTTTGTAAAAGGGTCATTACATCGGCAACACAGAAACTCAACTCACCTGGGTGTCCAGGGTCTGGTTTGCCCCAAGTTGAGGCAAGATGGCCACGTCCAAAGTCTATGAACATGAGCGTCATGGTCTGTACATTGATCAGCATGTTTCTGATATCCAAGCTACCATGGCAGACGTTGTGGTCGATGCAGTGTTGGGCTGCGTTCACTGCTTGACGCATGAGAGGACGTGCCTTTTCTTCAGACAGTGGACAATCTACATGCATATTAGAGATGTAGTTAAGGAAATCTTTCATGCTTAAACAGGGATATGGATATTCTAGAACGAGGATGTAGACGATGTCCTCTTCAAACCAGTCCAACAGAGCCACAATGTTGGGGCATCTCTCTGGTTTCTGTAGTATCAGATTTACAGCCACTTCTGAGACAAGAGGCTTGTCATATCCAGGCTGGTGAAAAAGGTCAAAAAGGTCAGCAGACGGTAGGCGACTTTTCAATTTCCACGAATCATTTGTGTTGAGATACAGTGGGGTCTAAAAATCTGAAACTTCAATGAGAAACGCATTTTCTAATGAAGTATTTTTGAAATGAATTACTTTATTAGCAGAACAATTAGAGTATGAAGGATGTGTGTGAATGTCTCAGTATTTGTTATGTGCCTCTTTTAATGTGTGCACAAAACCTGATGTTTCATGTCCAGCTCATGTGCTCAACTACACACAGAAATCGACGGCAATCACTTCAAATTCACTTGTTTGATTTGTAACCTATAAAGCAGATTCTTTAAGATTTTTGGACCCCACCTCACATTAAAAATGTTTAAATATGACTCACAACATGAATACATCTGTACTCAAGGGTTTCTTTGTAAATAAATTTGATGGCGACCTGCAAAGAGAATTCATCACATGTCAGCTTTACAACACTACATCAACATATCTGGATCAAAACACTCAACACGTCTGTATGTTGAGACACAAGGATGAAAATGTTTGATGAAAAGGGCAAATGTACCTTCAGGCCATCGGACTTGCGAGTCCCCCGATACACAATGCCGCCATGTCCTTTTCCTAGACAGTGCCTTCCCACCTCATAAAGGGCTGAAAACGCTTCTAAAAACAAACAATACATAAGAACACATGTGAATGAGTCACACAAACTCCAAGAGCACTGATGTTGTAAAAATCAATCAAACAAACGTATTCTTTTAAAACATGCGTGTGTAATGGAAAGAGGTTTAGTACATCCAATGTGATTCAACAGAATGAAAAGGTGTTTAAGTATAACAGCAGGACAATCAAAAAGAAAACCAAATATTTATTTTGAAAGGATGTCAGGGTCATCTTAGACAATTCATTTGATCAGAATAACACTTGACATTAATTCAATATTAATAATAGGGCTGGGTATTGCATCCAATTTGGCGATTCAGTTCGATTCTAATCAATTTCCATTTCAAATCGGTTCCTTATTTTCGCAACAGAAAGTTACCAAATTTATTTGTTTCATTAAATTAGAGATTGATTACAATCCAAGAAGTGATATTTATGACCCAGTCCTATAACATAATAGAAGGTGTTTCAGTGAAGCTGACAATGAAAAGCAGTACAGAATGAAATTAACCTGAACATAATGGAAGTATACTCACCAAATTTATCCAATTCATGAAGAAAATCTTGCCTCAAAAACCATGGAGTGGGAAATTCGGGAAAATAATCTGGATGAAAACATTTGAGCAGTTCCTGAACAAATGGATCAAAGTCAGATAAACCGCGATAAAAATCATCCATTTCTTCTCTCCACCGAGCTTCAGGATCTTTAGGCTGAGGAACTTCAGGAGCTGGCTGAGGATCTTCAGGAGCTGGCTGAGGAACTTCAGGAGCTGGCTGATGATCTTTAGCAGCTGGCTGAAGATCTGATGGATCCAGGTCAGACTGTGTAGGTAAAGGCACCACTTTGTTGTTTCGGGCGCAGGAGTGCTTCATAGCCTTCCATCCTTTCTTAAAGCGGGCACGGACACCCTTCTTCTTCTTCTCTTCTGTTTGTTGTTTTAAAAGATAAAAAAAACGATTTTTAGATGCCAGAAATATATCACAACAGACAAATATATAAACACAGTTCTCTCTGGAGCTTTTTGCTGGTGGTTAGAAAGACCTGGTCTGTCTTCAGCCGGATCTTCAGGAACTGGCTGAGGAACTTCAGGCGCTGGCTGAGGAACTTCAGGAGCTGGCTGAGGATCTACAGGAGCTGGCTGAGGATATACAGGAGCTGGCTGAGGATCTTCAGGAGCTGTCTGAGGATCATCAGGGGCTGTCTGAGGACCTTTTGGAGCTGGCCGAGGATCTTTTGGAGCTGGCCGAGGACCTTTTGGAGCTGGCCGAGGACCTTTTGGAGCTGGCCGAGGATCTTTTGGAGCTGGCCGAGGACCTTTTGGAGCTGCCCGAGGACCTTTTGGAGCTGGCCGAGGATCTTTTGGAGCTGGCCGAGGATCTTTTGTAGCTGGCCGACGATCTTTTGGAGCTGGCTGAGGATCTTTTAGAGCTGGCCGAGGATCTTTTGGAGCTGGCTGAGGATCTTTACGAGCTGGCCGAGGATCTTTTGGAGCTGGCCGAGGATCTTTTGGAGCTGGCCGAGGATCTTTTGGAGCTGGCCGAGGATCTTTGGGAGCTGGCTGAGGATCTTTACGAGCTGGCCGACGATCTTTTGGAGCTGGCCGAGGATCTTTTGGAGCTGGCCGAGGATCTTTTGGAGCTGGCCGAGGATCTTTTGGAGCTGGCCGAGGATCTTCAGGAGCTGGCTGAGGATCTACAGGAGCTGGCTGAGGATCTACAGGAGCTGGCTGAGGATCTTCAGGAGCTGGCTGAGGATCTGATGGATCCAGGTCAGACTGTGTAGGTAAAAGCACCACTTTGTTGTTTCGGGCGCAGGAGTGCTTCATAGCCTTCCACCCTTTCTTAAAGCGGGCACGGACACCCTTCTTCTTCTTCTCTTCTGTTTGTTGTTTTAAAATATAAAAACAGAGAGAGAAAAACAAACAGTACAAATGATTTTTAGATGCCAGAAATACATCACAACAAACAAATAAATAAAGCAGTTCTCTCTTGAGCTTTTCGCTCATGGATAGACAGACTTGGTCTGTCTTCAGCTGCATCTTCCGGTGCAGTCTGAGGATCTTTTGGAGCTGGCCGAGGATCTTCAGGAGCTGTCTGAGGATCTTCAGGAGCTGGCTGAGGATCTACAGGAGCTGGCTGAGGATCTTCAGGAGCTGGCTGAGGATCTGAATGATCCAGGTCAGACTGTGTAGGTAAAAGCACCACTTTCTCATTTCGGGTGCAGGAGTGCTTCATAGCCTGCCATCCTTTCTTAAAGCTGGCACAGACACCCTTCTTCTTCTTCTTCACTTCTGTTTGTTGTTCTAGAAGATAAAACCAGAGAAAGAGTAAAGAAAAAACGAAGAAATTATAACCAGATAGCAGAAATGTATCACTAAGAATCAAAGTAATGAAACTGACTCCCAGAGCCACCGAAGGATTATTTAATGAAGCCTTGTCAGTTATGTTTTGAATAAGTTTCACCCCCTTAAATGTCAAATATCAGATCTGTTTCATATCAAATATCTCAAACAGCTGGACATTCGTGCCATTGCAGTAGGGTTTAGTTTACTGTGGTGTTTAGAATGTACAGGTAACACATTTGAACTGAACAGAAACAGTTACGCTGCCCACTTTGACGGACTTGTTGTACAGTGATATTGTGAAATCTATTAATGAAACAGATATTACACTTATAGGTTATTGTTACAAGTGTGCTTTCAAAGTGTGCTTAAGCGACTTCAGCTGAAATAAATAAGGTGCAATCAACCCTTCGAAAGCAGTTTGATTGACAGGTGATCTGACCAATTATAACGCCTATATTACGTGCCCCTGTGACTGACCGCCATTTAGTCCGACAAACACCACATGGTGTAGTAGAGCTTTGGTGACGGATTTGGAAATAATAGCTTTTTAATTATTTGGAGCTATTTTCTCACGGTTAGACAGACCTGCTCTGTCATCAGGTTCTTCTGGAGCGGTTTGATTGAGTCCAGAAGGATCTTGCGGAGGATAAACCCGATCTTCAAGAGGCGTTTGCTCCCAGTCACAACCAGTGTGATCAGCTGTGTCTGCCAAGACCACCGGGTTCAAGACTGGTAGATACGGCTCTTCAGATGGATCCAGGTCATTGCTTTGCGTGCAAGAGCAGCAGCCCTTCACAGCCCGCCATCCTTTCTTAAATCTGGCACGCACACCCTTCTTCTTCTTCTTCTCTGTTTGTTGATGTAAAAGATCCAACAAAGACAAACATACACAATAAAGCTGTTTTTAGGTGGGAAATAACACTTACACATTAAAACAATCATAATTCTCTATGAAACGACACTAAAAGATTTAACTATAAAAAAAGTTATACTTATTAAACAAGAAATTATAAGACAATTATGTCATATCCTTCATTTCTTATGTCATTATAAGTTGAAACTGCAGTACTGTACATCGACACTTAATCCTTTAAAAACACACTAAAAGATTAAATGAACTAAACCTGAACACAAACATAAATGTTTTAATTTAAAGGGATTTGAAAACGCATTCAAACGTGATAAATCTTGAGATTAACACTCGCTAAACAAAACAAGTCTGATGTTGTGCTGTACTCGAGTCAGTAAACAAACGTTTTGTCATTTTATCTGAATCTATATTTTGAAGAAGATGATTTATTTTGGGATGTATTTGTCACAGACCTTGATCTCTCTCCATGTCGTTTGTTGTAAGAGATGAAGACGCCATGTGAAGATCTTTAACTCGGTCTTTTTCACGATCGTCTGTCTGTGTGGACTTGTCGAGTTTTGTATCGTCGCTAGCTGACCGTCTGCAGACACTTGATAGCAAGTTATGTGAGATCCGTCGTCGCTTTCGCTTAAAACAGCACTGAGGAGATTCTTCAACTCGGCGTCCTGATAAGAGCTGTTAACAGCGTCGACTCTCGTTATGACGTTGGCGTTTCAAACACACACACACGCTGAATTCAGGTCGCCTAGGAAACCTTTAGTAAATGTGACGTTCACAGCATTCATTGAGTTTATTGCTTCTGTAAGTGTGTTGTGCGCGCGAACTCTTTCTTTTTCTTTGGCTTTTAATGGGATCCTGAATTCATAGAGCTGCACATCTTATGGTGGAAATTAACTCCTCCGGATTATTCTTCCTCGTTTTTTGGCGCATTATAGTCTTTGTGTATATCGCCCCCTACTGTTCGTTGCTGTTGTGCAGTCGTGGGGTGTTTCCAGAAAGGTGAACTTACCGTCAGCTAAACCCTGAACTCTCGGTTGATTAACACAAACTTCGCTTACTCGGGGTGTGTCGGTTCCAAAACACCGGAGAAGAGTTAGTTTACTCAACCTCCAGAGTTAACGCGCCCACAATAACAACATGAAGACATTGTCAATGGATCAGAGTTCACCAGTCACCATGGAAACGGCCGGTAAGCTCAAAGTTTTTGACTGTAAAACAACTTTATAAATCAAGAGGATTTTTCACAGAAGACTTAAATCTGCATCAGTGTAGAAAGTGCGGGAAATTTTAATTAAATTAAATTTCATAAATGATTATATATTATACGTGATCTGTGCTTTCAGGCACTTGACGCTCATCACAAACACACACATGCGCAGACGACTCCTGAAGCTTAGTAACATTTCCTTCAAATGAACAAACCCTGGGTTGGGTTATTCAGCTAACTAACCCTTAAACTTACCCGTATGTCACATAACCAGCTTTCTGGAGTACAGCCCCGATCCTCAAATACCTCAAAACAAAATCCTAAAGGAACGTTCTGTGTTTGTTGACCCTCGTCTGGGAAACCGATAGTATAAAGACATTTTTATGAAAGCAACATAAATATCTCAATTAAACTAAGGCACAGTCTTGGCTAAACTGCGTCTGTGAAACCGGGCCATAGTGTGAGTATGTCATTTGAGACACAGCTTAAATATTCAGAGACAAGAGCGATCGGTGTTGAAAAAATAGAAAATACAGAAACACACTTTTCAATTCAGAAGGAAAGAAGATGATATGGAGAAAAACTGTTCATTGGAAAAAAGCATAATTGTGATCTAGGATTAAAAGAAAGAAATCTTTAATCATTAAACAAAAGAGCAGGTCATGATATAACATTTTGAAGAATCAGGAAGAGTTAACAAGAATATTATAGGAAAACATGCAACTGGACTCAGTGAACCCTGTCAGTTAAATGATAAAACATGAACTTGATAGTCACATTATAAAGAAGAAACAATGAAATGTAAAAATAGGATGAACAGAACATGGACTAGAGGTGAAAAGTGACCAGAGCCAGAATCTCTTCCAGAACTTCATTAAAAACAGGATTTATAACAAGACTCTGACAGAATCACCAGGAGGAGTTAATTTACACCAGCAGATGGCAGTAGTGCAGCTCTATGAATCCAGATCTCATTAAAACTAGATGTCTGCAGACCTGGAGCAGGCAGTTTCACGCCCCCGTTGTTCCTTATTTGTCCAATAGGGGGAGTTGAACGACAAAATATAATATTTGTAACCAAATCAAACTGTTAAACAAAAATGTAATTATGTATGTATGTGTAAGATTAAAAGTAAATAAATGAACTAAACTGAAAGTGCTTCTGGACCAGTGAAAATGAACTATGGTAAGGGATGGGCGATATAAACGATACAAAATTGGCCTATGATAGAGATTTTAATTCTATTGCACTTTCGCGATAATGCATGTTGATGACGGAATCTACCCCCGAAATTTAGAGCCACGAGCTGCAGCCGGCGTGTGTTCACATTCAATTCAGTTATGCGGCTCAGTCCATCAGTGGCTCTCGAACTCCAGTAAGAAGCTATTTTACTCACTTTAAATGAAGGGATTTTCTTTAATGTAGTTGAGGCTGATTCATTAATAAATTAGTTGTTGCAAAAAATGCTGATTACCGATGTATTTTCCATGAATCTGCTATGTTAGCGATTAAAACGTTACTTAGCTAGTAAACGTTAGCTAGTTAAGGATAGCTCGTTACATAGAACGTCACAAACTGCAATTTTACACGCCGAAGCCGTTACCATGCATTGTTTTATTTTAGGGGACCTGGCATGATGTGAACATTAACCGTCCGCAACAATTATCCACCGATCCCGCCATTCAGGTCCCGTGTCACACACAGCCGCGAACATAACGATTGCAATTGTGTGACGTTGTCACTATATTTATCGTTCACAAGAGGTGCTCAGCTTTCATTCAGATGGAGAATGTCGTTTTTTCAGCATCTATTTTGTTCAGTATGTGCGTGGCGGATAAGTTAAACATTCCCTTTAATGAAACTCGGCGATTCATAACGAGTATAACACAGATATTAAGCATCTTTTACTGTTACTGACTTTTTATTTGGTTATATAATATTTATTTTAATAGTGTTTAAAAAGTGACTCATTGTCAACATGTAGTATCATGGGTAGTGTGTTTTTATATTTGTTTCCTGTCTTCACAACAAAGACAAAAAATAAATAAATGGAAAAATGCTTTTTTGTTCACTTGTATTACAGTTTGTGACAGTTCAATTCAGTTATAATATGACTGTAAGTCTGCATGATAAACCTATAAATCTAATGCATATTGTCGCTTAGTGTCGTAGTTAGTACTATTTTGACTGTATTATTTGTGTCCTCTTCAAAACTTGCTCTTGAGAAATTTTGTATGTATTGTCCCCCCTACTGTTAAATGAGATTTACGCCCATGGTTCTACCACCTCAAAACTAAACATGTCGTTGAATACCAGCATTGCCAGGCAAACATTGTATTTATTTAAGATAGCCATGCCTAATACTGGAAGGATATCCCTATATCACAGTGTCTGTTCCTTTATTAACAAGACACCAGTTTTAATTTCATTAGGAGAACAAAATGTTTAAAACCAAATGCGTTTCCTCGGCTGCAGGTTTGAAATTTTATTTCAGTTTCAGTTTTATTTAAAGCATCTGTGCATTTACACAAAATAATTTTCTTTGCCTAATTAATACTGGAAGTATTTTCAGTACAGTGTATGTTCCTTAACTAAAAAGACACCAGTTTTCTGTTCTCTGTAACTTGGGTGGCATTTAAGAACCAAGGACTTAAACTAAGTATAGTGCCTTTTAGAATGAAATACTTTTATATTCATCTGCAACATTTTGTTGCATGATTACAGTTTTGCTTTTGCACAATAAATGTTCTCAAGACGCCATACGTTTCTTTATTTCTTTAAAAAAGCAAGTAAGCAGTTTAGCTTACCTAAGGGTCTGTGTAACCTGTTCTGAAATGGTTCTATTATAATTTATATATCGCAATATATATCGTTATCGCAAGAGGCTGCAATGTATATCGCAATATGGATTTTAGGCCATATCGCCCATCCCTACTATATTGTCATTAGTATAATTACAAATCCCAATTTTTATTAGATTCCTAACCATTGTCTCACTTTTCCTTCATCGTTGTTTTCTCCAGGTAAAGCAAAGAAAGACTATAAAGGCTACCAGGCCTCAGCCACCCACTCCTGATCATCACACAAATTCAGAAGATGCCACAAACATGGAGCCCACCATGTTCAGATCACCACTCCAGTTCTGAGGATGCCACCATGATATGGAGTCAACATCAACCTGACGTTGTAACTTATACGTTTTTTGGCTATTTTTTGTATATTCTTCCAGACACACATTCCTTTCTATTGCTTTTAACAAATCTGTTATTTTATTTGTTACATTTAAGGGCAATGACATGGATGAAGGATTATCCTCAACGCGACAAAATGTAAATGTCTATTATAAGTTGATGTGATTTGATGGAAGAAATTATAATGTTATGTTACAATATGCATTCATTGTTTGTTTTAGCAGATGGTGGAGAATAGCACTAGTCAGCAAATGGTTCACCAGATGGATCAAATCATGGCATCCCTTCGTGGTAGATCGTGTTTAGGCTTGTATTACAGGGCTTGACATTAAAGCACAGTTTGTTCCACAATTGGCATCATTGCCCTTTACAGGATTGAAGTACCAAAATCTCTGTCTAACATTTATGATTCATCCAACTGTCCTGTGCCATAGTTAATATAAACAATAAAATGAGATTTTTCTTTATATTCACTTAGAACTTCCAGAAACGATTAAAGCAATGAAGGAGTGTGTGCAGTGTGTACAGGCTTTGATGCCCTCATCTGGGACTCCTTCATCCACAACATTGTCTTCTGTCAGTGACATTGAGATGGTATGTTACAGTTAAAGAATAAAAGATAAATGCATCTATAGGTTACATCATGAGAATTATCTTGTTAATGGGAACCTGTACATGACTGGTCATACAACTCAATACATCATACATCTCTTTTTCTCTACACAGCACCCCTTGGCTGGAAGTGAAGTAAGAGTGTCAAAGAGGGCCTTCCAGCGGCTGAACCGATCTCGAATGACCATTTTTGCCCAGGAGCTGGCAGTTCTGGTGTTCACAAAAGATGTCCTTGCCCAGTCCACACTGACAGGGAAATCTGGAAAAGGGGCTAAAGCACAGCTCCATCTTGTCAAAGTGCAGGCCATAACAGGTAATTATCTTATTATTAAGTTATGTTTTGTGTACTTACAAAGCAATAAAACAACCATGAGCTTCATTTCACCGTAAGTGCATGATCATTAAAAACAATACATTTTAAATACAGTTTAAGCAAAAGTGAGTACACCTCTGTTCAACATCAAATACAGGTTAAATAAAATTAAACATACACTCCTCACTGTATTTGCTGATATTTTATTCTGAAATTCAAATTTTGTCTTCTTTTACTCAACCTCAACTTGTTATAAACATGTGTAATTTTTTTATGCTGAACACAAATACATTTACATTTACATTTAGGCATTTGGCAGATGCTTTTATCCAAAGCGACTTACTTTGCTTTATCCTATACATTTTACATAGGTATTTGCAATCCCCTGGGATCGAACCCACAACCTTGCGTTTTACCACTGAGCTACAGGAAAGCTAAAATAAAGATATTTTATTGAATGTTAGCAACTCCCATGTTTTGGGTCTACATTGACTTCCCTAGTAGAAAAGGACATTTTCTAGAAATACTATGGAAGTCAATGTAGACTCAAAACATGGTAGTTGCTAACATTCAATAAAATATCTTTATTTGTGTTCAGCATAACAATAAATGTGTCAACAGGTTTGTAATAAGTAGAGGGTGAGTAGAGGTTGACCAAAAATGAACTTACCCTTTAAGTGGAACAATGTATAAATGCTTTCAATGTGTCCAATTGAATCAGTTTTGATTAACACACATATCAAGTGTGCAGTTTTGTAACAATTCTGCATCAAGATATCCAAAAACTACAGGCCATTGTCAATATTTAGTTCTGCTGAGTACTCACAATATCTAAAATGTTTCCAACTACTTGTAAATCGTGAGAAACTCACCATTCTAAACAGTGACATGGGGCTGTGCAGAAGCCTGTCAATAGTGTCATATCTGCGTTACCGCCTTTACTGACGTAGAAACCGCATGATATGGCTTCTTTTTCCACTGTGGAGCTGGTAATGGAGCTCTTTGAAATGTACTTACTAACATGTCACTAGGCAATCAGCAGAAAAATCAAATCTAGATTTTTTCATAACATTTGACCGCTTCACGATTTCTATTTCGATTTTTTCGTTTTTGCTTAACTAGTCAACTTAAAACATAACTACTGAAATAACATTCTCTTTATTAATAATTTAGAAAAAACCTTAAATAAGGAAAGTTTTTGTATTTTAAATATTTTCTGTATGGTGCCTAGTTGTTTTTTCAGTGTACTTTACAGTGGTCAAGAAGGTCTAGAAGTACAACTTTGCAAAATATATGATTGAATAATAAAAGCAAATATAGTTTCATTTCAATAAAACCAATTCTGAACATACCAGGTGAGAAAATGTCACATCTTAACCAATACAGACATGTTAAAGACTGTTAAAGTCGAGCAAATAAAAAATACAAAAGTAGTTTGACCAATTATTTCCCCTGTATGATCGTCTGGAAAATAACATGTCTGAAGGCAAAAACTTTTAAGTTTTCATTCTGCATCAACGGTACTGTGAGGCTCATGTATGGCTGAAGAGTACGACTACTCCACAGGTCAGTTGTCGTGGAAAAGAAAGATGCGTTATAAAGCTGTTCCGACACTTTTTTTTTGTGTACATTCGGGGAATTACGGTTTCTGTAAAATATTTGCGGCTTGGTAACTTGTATCTTGGATCAACGGCGTGTAGCAACTTTATGAACCCTTGCTTTTCCACGGTGTGCATGGGAACCATGTCCTTTGCAATATGAAATGCCACAGCATCTGTTATTTCTTACCATCGGTGTGACTTTTTATCATATGGAATGGCGTTGGAAAATGATGCCGCTAATGAAACCTGGCGTTGTGCATTTCGAGGTGGATCTGTCGTCTTCGGATGGCTGACTGTGTTGTTTTCATCTCTTAATTTTGTGCATTCGAGCCATTCAGCCTGATGTCTCTGTCGCAAATGCTGAAACAAATTAGTTGTGCTGCCACTGCCGGTTGCAACTGACTTTCGACATATCTTGCATTTGACCAAAGTTTGTTTGACGTCTGACCTCTCAAATCCAAACCATTTCCTAATCACTGAAGTAACATTATTACCTTTCTTTGATACAAGCTCATCCTGATGCGAAGAGCCAGGCGTCTCCATGATGTTAACCGTTAACTTCTACCTTACTGATTTCGGAGTGAACGGTTGAGACGGGATCAGGTGGATCGGGCGCGCCATCAAGTGGTATTGACAAGTATTTCCAACGTATCTAATTGGATGTGCATGATAAACTTTTTTTTTTAAATCTCGATGTCTCGATTTAACAAAAATTAAATCGTGTTAAAATGTAAATTCGAATTTATCGGAAAAATCGCCCATCCCTACATGTCACTTATTGCCTTGCAACTCAAAATGGTTGCATCCTTGTAATCTTTCATTACGGTTCTTAGTAACATTTGTGTCAGCAGTGGGAAAGTGCCGTACGTATATGTATGTATATGTATGTTAAACACTTCGTTCACGCAATGCTCTTCTGAGCTACAGAAAAACGTTGATGATCTTATATGTATTCACTTTTGTGGCATCTAGTTTCTACTTAAGGCGGCCGTAACTCAGACAGTTTCTGTCCAGCTGGTTGACTTGTGCTCATGCTCCTTCTCTGCTCTCCCTGGTTGACTCGTGGGTGTGCTTTTCTGGGAGAATAGTCCAATGAGGAACTAAGAAAAGTTGTTACAAAACAAATTTTCATGTTCGAAAATAACTTTCTGAAACCTACACGAACCTTGAGGGAGTGTATCGAGCACAGAAATACTACGTCATACGTCCAACTCGTTTTTTGTCAAGCTGACCATGTCAAGCATGAGAAGACAGCGCGTTTAACATTGTAAAGAAGTCAGAATGCATGAAACACCGCTGCAGCGCCCCTTTAAGAAAGACTGCATATAAAATACAGGCCCCAAAGTATTTGTATTCGACAGTTTATGACAGAACATGCTATACTGTTCAGCTCTCTATTGTCTATTCTGTTAACAGATGCTGTTCTACTGGAGTTTCCACAGACAACAGCTTCTGAAGTGCGAGCAGCTATCAGACGCAAGAGCAATAACGAGCATTTCAGCCAGAAACATCATAGTGTTTAAATATGTATTTCTGAACATGTTTATGTATAGAGGGTTGGTGTGGTCATTGGTTTGAAGTGTTTCAGTGTTATTGTAATGAAAAACTAAGTAAATTCATTGTTTTGTTAGTGTAATATCATTCAAGTTTTTTTGCTGAAACCATGTTACTGTAAGTTTTAATAAACTTTTGAATATGTGAATAAAATATGTCAATTCATTAATGATCTTATTCATGTATAATTGACATCACAACAGCTTTAAGGTATCCTCCATCACAAAAGCCCCCTAGGTAGTTAAGCCTTTAGTATACTTATAACTTTAAATATATATTGTGTAATAAGATGTAATATGTTACAAGTATATTGTAAAACATACTATAGCTAAGCTATAAGCTGTTATTTTTGATTAGATTGTGCATTTTTTTGTATTTAAGTATTACAATCATGCAGTATACTATTACTGCAAAATAAACATATCCGTGGTATATTGATTGCACATTTGAAACAAACTCATAATGCATTTGTAATGTACTTTTAACACACTTTTAGTTCACTAATCAAGCACATAATTAATTCGTATATAAATGTATATTCTTAAAGTATGCTAAACATACTTGAAGTTGTTCCACTTTAGCACATGAAAGTACACTAAATACACTTGAAATTGTGCTTTATCACAATTCAAATTCAACTTAAATATATTTAGTACAAAATTCGTATTCCCAAAATAGCACTCTTTAAGTTAACTAATCATTAATATACTTAAAGTATAGTGATCATTAGTCTGATTGTAAATACACTTTAGTTTACCAAAACTTAATATACTTGGAATATTATTTTTTCACCAGGGAATACTTGTTAAAATGTGTTATATGTTGTATTTCTACATTAGATTTAAATAAATTAAAATAAAAAATGAACAGCAAGTAATGTGTTTGTAACTGTAACTGCAGTATGTTCTTTATGTGTGAAGTTTTCTGAGTGTAAGTGAATGTATGTTTGTTTAGTAATAGTTGTTTCACCCCTTGTGAAAAATAAGTGTAATTAATTGTATTGAATGTGTTCTTCTAGTGTGCTTTAAATAATCAAAGCACACTTTTTAAAAGTCTACTTTTAGGTAGCATAATATTTCTGACATTGAAGTCAACTTAACTGTCATTCAAAAGAGTACATTTTCATGATATTTTTTTAAAACACACTTAAGTGCACTTTTTAAAAATGTGCTTTGTAATAATGTGCAATTAAGTTTTAAGGTGCTTTTAATTTAAGTGAGTTTGCATTCGTAGTACTTGACAGAAGTACACTTATAGTGTTGTATTGATTAATAATTCTGAAGCATATGTAGAATAAAGTCATTGTACTTTTAGCATGTATCCTGTCTTAAATTACATTTAATACTTTTTTAATGTAGTTAGTGTATAATATAAAGTACTATTACTGTATACTAAATGTATTTTGCCTATAAACTTGCTTACAATCCAGTAAAATGTATTTACATATAATAACTTGAGCAAAGAAATATGTTAATCAACATGGATTGTGCTTCATTTGAACTATTGTTGAGATTCTAATCCAAATAGCTCCTGTTCATCTACAAGAGTGTCATTTATTAGTGTGTACTAAAGTATCTGTACAGTTAAAGTAACAGTTATGTGTCATATTTCACATGATTATAAAATCATTAATCACAAGACTGCTGTTTGATGCAGATTTTTAAGGATCTCAGTAGTTACATATGTTATAAGACAATGAAAACATATTACACCAATTATTGATTACATTGATTGTGTAAAACACATAAATTCAAAGGATGAATATAACATCTCTATACAGTCTAAGAGAACATGAAGCTTAAAGCACATTTTCTTCATTTAATTTAAAGGTAGTTCCTTTGATATTGTTACCCAATTCACACAAAAATCAGTCCTAACACACACCAAATCAGTCTCTCTCTACATTATTTGGGAGAGGTATGACAAATGTGTTGTTCTGTAAATTTACCATTACACATTTTCTTTTGAAAGAGTCTGTGTTTACACGCAATTCATTTCAGACACCTCATACACAAACGTGGATGAAATATTCAATTGAATGTCCCTACACAATGGTCTTCTTGACTTTTCAAGCTTCTGCATGACTACACAGCAATGTTTTCCACCATCACTGTCTGAGGCTCTGATGTTGTCACTTTCATAAGAAGCTAAGCCCAGGACTTTACACAATGTCCCATCTTTTAATTCTGCAATTGAATTATTTCTTTTCTGTAATCTCCTGCTACCTTCTGCATGATACAGTGTCTCACCGATAAGGAAACGACTGTAGGATGAACAGTTATACACTTCACCACCATGAATTTCTTCAATGGCAAGGATGTGTGATGCACATACAGTGTTACAAGCAGGACTAAACACAGTGACATTTCTAGTAAGATGTTTCCCATTACAACTCATAGAATTACTATTTTGAAGTCGCAAGAAGAGGCTTTTCAGTTTGTCATCTGTGTTGGCTAAACATTTTTTTACCCTTTTCCCCAAACTCTTCCACTTAAGGATTTCTTCACTTGAACAGGAACATGTGTAGTCCCATTGAAGTACTTTAATAACGTACCATTGAAAGATTCAAATGAGAATGTCGATGTTGCCCACAGAGGGCCCCAGTTCTTAACACTGGTAGCAAGGTGTGTCAACAGGTGAACATTGAATGACACATTTTTAATACCATACAGCACCTCAAACTGAATTACAAACTTCTTCAGTGCTATTTCCGCTGTACTCACTTCAGAGAATTCCACAGTTTGCTGAAGAAGTATGTGTAAAGCAAAAACTAAAAGAAACAGGTGGTTCCAATACTTCTTCGTCAGCACACCACTTAAAACAGGCAAAGAATAGAAAAGAAGAAATGACCGCCATTCTGATGCTTTTCAGTATTTCTTTCATGGAATGACCTGGGTGTTCTGGTTATCTCTACTGGAGGTTTTATAGAAAGCAGTGTTTGGTCAATTATGTCTGCTTTTGTGCCTAAATAC
Source organism: Triplophysa tibetana (assembly GCA_008369825.1). NCBI lineage: Eukaryota > Metazoa > Chordata > Actinopteri > Cypriniformes > Nemacheilidae > Triplophysa > Triplophysa tibetana. The sequence continues at coordinate 28,829,442 of CM017897.1, forward strand.
CACTCTTCATTGTGATTGGTGGAACCCAGCCAAATAGAAGCCAGTTGTCGAGTAACACCAAGACAAACACTTTGCTGATATTCAGGGACAAAACCATTAATCATGTGAAACTTTTCTAATCTCATCAATTCCGATGGGCCTTTTACACCCTTGATTGGCAGTTGTACAGTAGCTGTCATAGCATGATCATAATGTTCTGTTTCAGACCTGAGATGAGGCTCTGGTCTTCTATATGGGTAAGGCCCTCCACCAATGTGATAGCAGAAATCACACCCATAATGTCTGTTCTAATGTGCTGCTTTTACAATTCACTGTGAATTTTGTTCCAATTTAACAACATTAATGCATATATGTGTAATGGTGCCAAATGAAGCTGATGGTGTCCGACACATTGAACATTACCTGTGATGTGCAGCTATCTAAGGGCTCTGGCTGTTCCTGCGTAGCATCAGACCAAGTGAAATTCCTCTCATTGCATTCCTGCTCAGGTAATTCTGCCTGTATCATTGAATATGGGTTTATGATCCCACAAAAAAATACTTGTCAATAATGGTGCTGTGCTTGTGTGTGGTCTTCTGTACTGAAGCTAAACAAACATTGTGTGTGACAGATTATCAATGGTTTTGTTTGTTTGATCAATTAACAAATGTAATTGCACTAAACAAAAAATAATAATATGGATCAATTTTGTAATGAAAAAGGATGCATGAATTTATCACAAAATAAGTTGTTCTGGTTTTCTACATGTGGTAATGGTTGCCTCATTGTGAAGGGACTAATTTAATACCTTAGATAAAATTAAATAATACTTTATTAAATAAAAACTTACTCAACTCAACTCAACTTTATTTATATAGCGCTTTTTACAATTTTCATTGTTACAAAGCAGCTGTACATGAGACACATTGAATACAAGTAAAACAACTAAAGGCATATACCTGTAAAAACAAGACAAAGGTGAAAACAACAAAGACAGACATACAAATGCTCCACACACACAATATGCAAACATACATACACACACACACATTGACATAGACGCACACACACACAGTGAAAGCACACATTGGCGATAAAGGAGAAAGAACCACAGGTCAAATATTAAACGGACTATAAATTCTTATATGCAATATTAATTATGTCTAATTTCTGAATTCTAAAGCAGCCCCCCCGGCCAGGCAGATTTTGCAAAACAATATGCAAACGGTGGTGAGGAACCCAAAACTCCCATCGAGAAAAAAAACCTCAGGAGAACCCAGGCCCAACCAGGGGATTCCAGTTCCCCTCTGGCAAAAGCTGCTGCCTCTGCACAAGCTCAACAGTGCTTGCACAACAAGGCTAAATAAAAATAAAAAATAAACTTAATAAGGTAAATGATAGATTTAAGATTATCATTCACAATCTAATAACATTTGAAATGTTGTAGGAAAAAACACTTACATTTACAACTTAAATGAGTGTATGTATTTGTGTTTGATATAAATTCAATTTATGGTATTTTAAATGACAGTAACATTAACATTATACTAGTTACATATCAATGTGTATGAAACAATGAGAACAGTATAAGTGCCTACATCAAAAATTAAACACATTTATTCATTAAAAAACGACCTTTGACTGTGTGCAGCAATTGTCTGGACATTTGTTCTTCTTTTCTAAGAAATGTTTGTAGGTCCTTCTATTTGAACCCTAAGATATTAGATAAAGTATTAGAGTTAAACTTAGTTACATATAAGAAACCCACTTTAACATTAATTAAAAGCATTTAGCCATCTAATGACAATATTAGTATAACTGAATAAATAACACCAATGGCATGAATACCCGAAGAAAATGATCATTATTATTATATTAATAAAAATAATACTAACAGCAGTAAAACAAGAATAACATAACTTACCGCTTTTGTTCGTAAATACTTGCTTGACGTTGGTTGTTCAGTGTCATCGTTGCTTAAGTATGTTTTGTATTTTCTTTGTGTAGGATTCATAATCGCCTGTTAACTTTAGTGGAACTAAACCCACTTCTAGTTATGGCGGCAAAATCCGCTTCAATTTCACAGAACAAATTTTGAATACAAATCAGCCAATAGGCTTCCACTTCACAGTGCCGCAAGAATCTACAAGCGGATGACATCATATTCACGCGAGAGAGAATCAAGAGCCGACTGCTCCATATGCTTTTTAAACTCTCGCGGTAATGTGATGTCATCCACGTGTCGGTCCTTGACACCTTGCGTCGCTAAAAGAAGTAATAGCAGCGCTAAAGTCACGTAACTTGACCGACACATCGGAGCAGATCAACGGACTGAAGACGAAGTTTTGATTACCATTCGACATATTTAGGTAAATATTTATTATATTTAATAACTTACGCTTCAATTAAACGATAAATGCGAAAGATGTCAGCATATTCTTCTGTTTCTGTTAAATGGCGAACTTGCTCATTGCTTTACTGAAAGATTTTGACTAAATTTCCAGCATCTCGAACCTGAAGGACTGTAACTTACATGTCGACATGAATAAGACTCAGAAGAAAGGAAAGGTTTGTTAAAATCTTTATTATTATCTTTTAGAAATGAATGCACCCCTCCCCCGCATGGTTCTGCGTAACGTTAGCATCATACATCTTGTAACTTGATCAAGCGTCTCTTTAGAGCTTTAACCATCTATCCATCAAAATAAGTGTATAAAACGATTGATACGTTTGTGTGTATGTAGTAAATAAGTGTGTATAATCACTCCCAAGACATTGAGAATTCATTGAATTCATGATGCGATCTAATAACTTTTTTGAGAGAATAATAAGGTTTTCATAGGAGTTATTAAGTATCATTAAATAACTAATGAAGCTAAAACTGATTTCAACATTTTGTTCTTATTAAGGTTCCCTTCAAAACTTCACGTACGGGAGCCACTACTCTAAGAACTAATCCAAAGATATCAGCAAAGGTACTGCATTGGTGCATACCAACAAATATTACTTTAAAGCAATCTGGCTTTCCAAATTTACAAGGTGGTACTAATCTAAAGATTGTTATCTTCTTCCCCTCCATTGACGGACAATTCTGCCATTTATGAGCCAAGGTTCCCTAGGAATGATAAAACATTTCCATGTGGGTATATGCACACAGGGTGATCATGTACTTCCGCTAAAATCTCAGCCAGCAAAGCCACTTCTGCTCTCATAGCTCTGAGGTACTTTTTCACCAAAGGTGTGTTAAGCGGACTGTGAGGTGGACTTCAAAGGGTTCTCTGCCATCTTTAATGTGAATCCAGTCCGAAGGGAGCGAACATGTTTAGTTTGAAGGACAGCAAACAGAGTAGGGAATAAAGTAACATCCATACATCATCACCTGAAGTGGAGAGGGAAAATCACAACAGTTATTGTTGTGTCACGAGTCAGAAATATGATGTATTAGTTTATGAATGCATTTTGACCTAATATATCCGTTGACCGTATTCCAATGTGCAATGTTGAGGAGGCCGAGTATAAAACACCATTTTTCCCTATGGATGCAATGTACGCCAGATTTAACAGAGCTTGCTGAGATTTAAGCAGAATACGCCTGTATACATATACCATATTAAACAAAAACTTTAATTATCTGTTTATTTTTTAAGTAAGCTAGCCACATCTAAAATGGTATAAAAACAACAACAAATAAATAGATGGTAATATCTTCATCACACTAGCATGCAACCTTCATTAAAAGAATATTACAGTTTTTAACTTTGGAAGTCGTTGGATAACTAGTTAATTTGATTATCTTATTAGCATTTCCATAGTCATTCAGAATATAAAAATACATTTGACTAAGAGATTTGTAACATCCATTAAAAATAGTGTAATTTACTTTTTAATTCAGGCAATTCAACTAATGGATTCAACAGCTGAAGGCAGGACATCACAGAAGAGAGACTCTTCAAGATTGGTAATATTTTTTGTTTTTACACGGTATCTTAAACAACCAGCTACATTTACACGACTTAACACAGGGTTACATCGCTAATTAAGTTTAAGGGGCGGTTTCCTGGACACGGCTTAGACCTAGTCCCAGACTAACAGAAATGTTTAAGCTCTTTTGTTCAAAAACAGCTTGCACTGACATACCTTAAAATATATCAATGCGGTTGTTTTGTCTCAAGATGCACAACATTAATGTTTTTTGTGAAGAATTTTTTTAAACAACTCAAATATCCTAATTTAACTAAGGACTAGTCCTGGTTTAGGATAATTCCTGTCTGCCAAACCTCCCCAATATGTTTTTTACTAAGTTTTACACTTTTTTTTTCTTTCAATTCATCGGTTGTAATCAGTGCTTTTAACTCACAACTTAAAGAAATGACACACTACTATGATAGTTTTTGCATTTCTGGGTGAATTATTCTTGTAATGAACGGAGTCACTCAATTATTATTTTGTACAGATATAATTTTCTGAAACCCGTGTTTCTTTTACTAAGGCCCTCACAAAAAAGGCAGCGACACACATGGTTGATTCCCTAAAGGAGGACCTGAGGAAAAAAAGAACCTGATCCTTACACAGCCCCACCACTTTATGACTCCGACTCTGATGTAACAGCCATTGATGAAGAATCATCTCCACTGAAGGAACCTCTAAGAAATGTAAGTATTACTAAAAAATAAATAAAATTGAAGTATTAATATAATAATAAAGCAAATGCTCAAAACTTGTTTTGTAGCTTGACTCAGAAAGTAAGGATGATATCTCATCACAGTGTCCGCAAAAATACCCTAAACTTGATGATGACATTACCAGTGCATTAAAAGGTATGTCAAATGAAGTGTACTTTCTTATAGCTGATGAAGCTTGATCAACACTAATATAATGTTTACCATGTTTGTATTACCAGAGTCGCCAGCCATTGTGAAAACGTTAAAAGACAGTCGCGACCTTAAATAAGCCTTCAGCCTCTTCTATTCAAGTGCAACCAACAGCAGAAATGGTATGTGTAGTGAAGTATGCGAGGCGAGACCGTGGTTCGAGGCCGGTAAGTAATTGTTAATTAGCGCCAGTGGTGCGCGCACCGGCCTCGCATCACGTAGGAGATTGGGAGCATATAAAAGGAACACGCGACCGGACCGTCGAAGAGAGAGGACCGGGCCCGAGCTTGTGTTTGTATTGTATTTATGTTTTATTTGCCGGCCGTCGTCCGTGAGGGGCGGCCGGCTGTCTATTAATGTTTATGTTGTTTGTTAGCCGGCGGTCGTCCGTGAGGGGCCGTCGGCTGTTATATTATTTATTAAATGTTTTTTTATTGTCTTCCGGTTCTCGCCTCCTTCCTTCCATACCTGAATCGTATTACATTGGTGCCGAAACCCGGGAGGAAGGAGAGACATGCTGTCGGAGAGTCCTCGCCGCCGAGGGACCTCGCGGTGCCGGAGAGTTCGGGCAGCGCGGACGAAGGGCGTCCGCCAGTGGCTGCCCGAGGCGGTGGCTCTGGGGAAACGGAAGTGCAAGTTGTGGCCACCGTCAAAGCCTCGGTGGAACGGCGACCTGTGCTGCCGCGCCCCTGGGTCGAGGTGGGGTGGCTAACGTCCAAGCGGGAGCGGGGGAGTTGCCGCCGTCCGCCAGAGGCCGGAGCCTGCGTCCGTCCCCCGAGGGGGAGGAGCAGGGGGCGGGAGTGCCGAGTGGGCCACCGCCTGCCAGTGGCCGGAGCCTGCGTCCGTCCGCCCAAGGGGGAGGAGCAGGGGACGGGGATCTCGCCCCGACTCCCCGATAAAGGAGGAGCCACCGCCGGCCGCCAGGGGGCGGACGGTCGAGCCGTCCACCGAGGGCCCAGGGCCACCGCAAGGCACCGCGAAGGAGAGTACTCCGGTTGGTTGAGGAACGAGCGGCAGCATGTCAGGGAACCGGACTATAATTTTTTTTTCTTTCCTCTCTCCCCTCTCTCTTTCCGGTCGCTCCGAGGGCTCCCGTCTCCGTTGTCTCGTCTCGTCGCTGCATACCCCCGCCCCACCCCCCCCCCGAGGGAGGGGGAGGGAGCATGCACAGTCGCGGGGGTACCCCCCGGCCTGTGAGGGGCGATGGGGGTATGTAGTGGAGTATGCGAGGCGAGACCGTGGTTCGAGGCCGGTAAGTAATTGTTAATTAGCGCCAGTGGTGCGTGCACCGGCCTCGCATCACGTAGGAATGCATCACTTGAATCGTATTACAGTATGGATATGCACAGATAAATATTCTAATGTAAAGTATTAAATATAAGCAAACTATTACATTCATTTGCTAGTATACTGTAGATATTAGTATAGTGAAAGGCGTTATGCAAGTTTTTCGAAATTATGACAACTTTAGCTGTTTCTATGAATAAAAAAGTCTCCTTTAATATGATAGCAGATACAAAACAATGTCACTTTTATCAAAAGCATATAAAGGTAGATTTTTTTAAAGAAACATAGGCTACAGAGAAGGCAAAAAAATCGAGGTTAAATCAGCCTACACAATTGTCAATGTAATGAAATACACAACACAAACTTTATGTAAGTAATAAAGCCATATTTTATTATAAAAATAGTAAATATATATAAAGTAACTTTAGATTAAGAATATATAATAAAGTTATTTCAGATTCAGAAACTTTAAGCTTCTGAGCCATTTCCATGGTGACTTGTAAAATCTGTGATCCATTGAGCAGCATAAATGAGTTACTTCTGGGATGACATCAGCTGTTTTGGAACCAAATAAAAGAAAGGGGTTAAGCTGATGAAAAGTGAACTCTGCTTTCTAGGAATACACCCCAGTGGGCTGTATCACAAAGCCGGTTTTGGTTTTTACCCATGTAAGTTTGCGTTTAGTTTGATCATACTCAGAGTTTTCGGGCTCATGGTGGATTGGTGCGACCACCTTTAGTTTCTTGAAGTCATCATGAAATCAAAATAGATGGTTCTCAAATACCATTTACGGTTCTTGGCGACTTCAAAGTGGAACTGCAAAGAAAGTAGTGAAGGTTTGGAACAACATGATGGTGAGCTATTCAGTTGATCATGACACAATTTCGTTTGTGGGTGAGCTATACCTTTAAAAATTGTTCCACACTTTGACATGTATTAAACAAGCAAAACATTGTTTTGTAGTTTTTATACACTTTTGTAGTTTAAAAGCTAGTTTAAAAGCTACAAAACAAACCAAAAGTTTGTCATCACAATATCTTGTCAAATTCGCATAAACGTAGTATTCTTACAATTTTATGTATAATTACGGCACTGGCATTGATTCAGACTCACAATTCTGAAACCGTATTTTTTCTCCTCTGGTCAAAATAGATCTCCCTGGGTGGAGGCATAAAAATCCCTAAAAGGACATTTGACCGATTGTCAAGGACCAAAATGTCTGTGTTTACACAGGAGCTAGCGGTTGTTATTTTTGGACGTGAGGCTTTGGCCACGTCCAGTCTAACAGGGAAGAAAACAAACAAAACACCACCGGACTCCATCAAAGTCAATTCACTCATTGGTATGTATGCTGTTTTCTTGATGTGCTACACTGGAAGATTTGGTAACCTAACATTTTGGTTGATGTGGTTGTTTGTGAATCAATTCATTTTATTCAGTAGGTTATAAAATAGATTTTGTTGTCCACCGAACTTTCCTGCCACCCAGAATATTTTTTCAAATGAATATTTGCAAAAACAAGATATGAACATAAAGATCAGAGCCTCTGCCTTCAATGCCAATCTGTTAGTGGAGGGGAAAGTGTCAACGTTGCAGACTCAACCAAAATAAATTATGCCACAACCAAGAAAACTAGGTTAGGATCTGATAAAAAATAGCTCTTCAACATAACAACTGCTGGTTACCAATTTTTACAGTGTAGTAAAAAAGTTTAACCAGTGTGGTTTAAGGGATAAATCAATGTTATACTAAGTATTTCCACCATTTTTGTATACAGAAACAGGTACGGCTATTTCTAACTTTTTGTCTGACTAACCAGTTTTTCTTTACATGTACAAAATCAGTCCTTTATGTTGTTTTCTAACGTATAGTTTTAATTGTTGATAATATTATTTGAATGTCATTATCACAAACAATAACAAAGTTGCACATAGTTTTATTGTTTACAGCACTGTTATTCTTCTTACAGGCGATATATGAATCAACTATTGCAAATTCAATAAAACCCATCATAGTTCCGCGTTGCAACATTTGAGTTGCATGTTTTCAAGTCTCTTCAATTTACAAATATATGTCCTAGATCACTGGTGTCAAACTCACTTCCTGGATGGCCACAGCTCTACAATGTTTTGTTCCACCAATAATTAAAAACACTTTATCATGCTATCCAGTTCTTCCAAGTTCCAAGCAGGTAAGATTGGGAACTGTTTGCAGCTAAACTGTGCAGAGCAATGACCCTCCAAGACTTGAATCTGAGACCACTGGCCCAAGGTAGTAGCACCTTAAATCTGATACAAACGATTACCACATAATAATACAAATATGTTTTGTTCACAGATGCAGTGATTGATCGATTTCAAGGGACCACTCCATCCCAAGTCAGGGCTGTGCTTCGCCAAAAGTCTAACAATGAAAGTTATGCTAAAAGAAATCATGAAAGTGGAGTGATTAAAGGTGACGATAGGAATTAAGTTACCTTTATGCAATAGACTTGTCTGAGGGGAGTTAAAAGGGATAGTTCACCCAAATATTTCTGTCATCATTTCCTCACCCTCAAACATTCCTCCAAATGCCTTACTTTGTGTTGAGTAGAACAAGGAAAGAAATGTATACAGGTTTGAGGGTGAGTTAATGGTGACAGAATTTTCATTTGGGTGAACTATCACTTGAATGTATAGTTTACGGTTCTTCATTTGTTATTTGTAGTGTTGGTAGTTCTGGAATGTAAAAATCTACTCCCTGTTAACTTTTCTATTTTATATTTCTAAGAAATTGTGAAAGGTTAAAATAAAAGTTGTAATTTTTTCTTTGTAAAGAATGGGTAACTACAAATTTAAAATACAATTTGTAATTTAACTTAAGCCTTTGTTTATCTGCTTTTTTTCTTTATCAAATTTTTTGTTGTGGGCCATTTCAACGTTCATATCCGTTATTGCAATAAATGTGCTAAATACACACTTAACTAACAAACATGGTCTATTTTCTTGTCTGTGTAAGCATTGTGGTTTATGTTTGCTATGCATTCAAATTAAATGAATGCACATTTTAAGTCACTGTTATTGCTTTTTCAGTATTTACAGAAGTATTAAAGTGCCACGTAAGTGGTTAAAAAATGACAGACTTTCTTAGTTATTGTATTTAATATTAAAATAAACTGCAATATATTTTACATAATTAACCCAAATAATAAGCATTAAGTTTGTCTAAAAAATTGCATTAAATTCACATTTAAGTGTATTTTTAACCGACGTATAATTTCATATTAATTGCTTGTTAATACATTTAACAATACACTTTAAACATATTTTTCAGACACTATAAGCAAATTTGAAAGTACACTTAAAAATGTATTAAAGTGCCACTTAAGTTGTTCAAAAAAATCACTCAAACGTTCAGCTTAATGCCTTTAATACAAAATAAAACTGAAATATATTTGAAATAAATGACAGATAATACGTATTTAGATGGTTGAAAACATTACAATTAATTCACACTTAAGTATGCCCTTTTAAAGTACATTATTTACGTAAAAAGTACACTTTTAAAAAGTATATTAAAGTGCACTTTTTTTTCGCAAGGGACATTTTGTCAATTGTTCTCTTTACAGTTATAACATTATACAATGGATGTTGCTGAATGCTGTAAATGCACAATTGTGAAGTGTTGGACATGTTCAATCAAGTTTTTGGTAAGTTATCTTAAAATTAGTTTGATTTCATTTCTGAGGGCATGTTTTGCCACACAAAAGGTCAGTATTACATTATTAAAGTCATTGACAAAATATGTTTTAAATAACAGAGCATATGTAGAAATGCAGATAATTGAAAGGACACAATTTCTGTCAGTTTCTATGTAATTCAGTATCCTACACTCACCTAAAGGATTATTAGGAACACCTGTTCAATTTCTCATTAATGCAACTATGGTGGTGGTGTAATGGTGTGGGGGATGTTTTCTTGGCACACTTTAGGCCCCTTAGTGCCAATTGGGCATCGTTTAAATGCCACGGCCTACCTGAGCATTGTTTCTGACCATGTCCATCCCTTTATGACCACCATGTACCCATCCTCTGATGGCTACTTCCAGCAGGATAATGCACCATGTCACAAAGCTCCAATCATTTCAAATTGGTTTCTTGAACATGACAATGAGTTCACTGAACTAAACCCCACAGTCACCAGATCTCAACCCAATAGAGCATCTTTGGGATGTGGTGGAACGCACCATAAACTAACATAAAGAATAGTCCTGACATTAACTCACATGGAGAATAATACATACTGCACATGTGTATATATACTGTATATATTTACACCACGGGGCTGTGGAATGCTTGATTCTGATTGGCTGATGAAGGTTCTACAGGTGTGCATTATTTTTCAGTCAAACACACACCTGTGAAGTAGATCCAGATCTGTCGACCGGAGTACAGTTCAATATCACTGCGCCAAGTTTAATCATTATTACTGATTTATACTGTAGCTACAGTCCATCACAAACAACATTGAAGACGAATTCAATTTCCAAAAATATCTTTTAATATTAATGGAAAGTAAGAAAATTTCGGCAATTGGGCGAAAGCTGTACTTGACTGTGCAGAAGATGAAAAAAAAAGCAGACATCTAAGGCAGCCAGCATTAGGAAACGTCATAAACGGTCACTGAAGAACAACTGGACAAGATTGAAGGTGAAGAACAGCAAACAGACGACAGCTTGAGCAGTAAATGTGTTCAACGATACGTCTGCTGAAGATGTAAAAAGAGAGAGAGAGACAAACCCTTTAAACAACCACATGTGACCTTTCTATAAAACTATGAGACCTGCTGCTGGCACTGAATGAATTATTATTAATGAATGATTTTATACATCATGCTTATAACTATAAAATACCAACAAAGTAATTTATTCATTTTGAAAAGTCTTTGTTTTTGCAGTTTTTTTCATGGTAGCATTAGAAGCGCTGCAAACATAACAAATCTCTTGAAGTGAAACACCTGAAAAATGACTTAAAAATGTCCATCACCTCAGTGTGAATTAACTTTCAATAATTGAACGGCCGTCGTCAATTAATCCTGATTCCTGACAAATAAGTATAACAGGTGATTTGACACAATCTGTGACACTAATGTCAATAACCAATCAGATCTCATCCCCATTTACTGCCATAGTAGAGAACATACTGTAAACCTGTTTACTGACATTCTTACAAATATCCTCATTTGTGTTCAGCAGAACAAAGACATTCATACAGGTTTGACACAATCTGAGGGAGTAAATGATAACACAATGCTCAGTTTTGGGAGTAAACTATCACTCTTATAGAGATATATGGACTGTTTTATCAGACTTTTGCGTCTGGTCAGCAGTTAACGTCCCGTCTGTGTTTGTTTATCGGTTTGCCTGGAGTCTAATAATATAACTTGATTTAATTTAATTTATGTCAATATTAATTTATAGTATTATTTTATTGAATTTCAATCGAATTATATAAACGATTTGTTGAATTTTGTGTCTAAAATATAACTATTTATATTTAATTTAGTTTATGTTCATACTCCTTTATTTATTTATTATTATTTCATTGAAAGACAATTTTATTAAATAAACTATTCTATGAAGGAGTCCTGTAGTTTTGTGTCATTTAAAGAAACCGTGTGGTACACTAACATCTAGTGGTTGAGTTTAGTATTGCAGTCTAAATTAAAAATATTAAGAGACAAGTTTATTCAAGTGACACTTCCTCTTGGTTTCTTGTGTTTGTTATCAGAAATAATCTACAGAGGTTCTATTGTTTGTGAATGTGTACCAGAAGCTACGGGCTGTCCATGCGGCGTAACATTTGTTATGTTGTTTCTTTGAAAGCGTCTATAACAGTTCAATTAAAACACTACAACACATAAGAGCTCACAGCTACACACTGAAGGGTGAACATTTGTGAAAATTAAAGACTGTTTACATTATCTCACTTATTACACAAGTATTTACCTCATAAGTGTTGATATTAAAGTCCCCCTGTGGAGAAAGTCAAGTTTTGTACACACACACACACACACAATATGGATGAAAGTTTTAGGACGGCCATTTGTAATCTTTCAGAAGTGAGGATGAGTGTGTGGGATAAATCCCTCTTCTTGTAATGATGCTGTATTAATGTTTGAGACTCTCTGTTAAACTTCTGGTTCCTTTCGAACACTAAGTTTCTTTCTGTGTTTTGGATTACACTTAAAATCAAATCAGAAATATGTTGGATGTTGTTAATTTATTTTAGAATCTACAAGCCTTTATATAGGTACCAAAAGACCTCTGGATGGTTTCAAATGTCCAGGGGTTCACAGAATGACCAAATAAGGTATAGCAGATAAGACAAAGAATGTTTAGCTTAGAAGAATCCCCCCATATGGCCAAAGGGAAACCCTTCCTCCAACTATCTAGCCATGAATGTATTCAGTGAGCTTAGCAACTTCACAATTCATTAGTTTGCATGTGTGTATTCATTTATGCGGAAATTAAATCTAACAAATATAAAATCTGAATTTAAGTTTGAGAATTTAATTGAAAGAGAAACATTTGAAATATTTGCTAATAATAATGTAGTTTAAATAGATTAACCACAACCTTTAAACACACCTGAGTCAATAAAGTCATGTGGTTTAGCATGAACTAGTGAAGGTCTGGTAATGTTTTTGCCTCGTCACATTGACAGTAAACACCTCAACAATATGATTTCAGCATTTTGTATTTTGCATTGGTGAATATCACAATGGGTGGTTTACTCTGGTTTGTTATTTAAATCTTGACGCATGTCAAGCGCGCCAAAATCGTGAGAAAGCGACACAGCACGTGGTCTTTAATGTTTTTCAGGGCAAGGACCCCTTAGATGAGAGATGCTTGCAGCAGGGACCCCCGTATTCTAAATGTGTAAACAGAGCTATTTAAATAGAAACAACACTTATTGTCACAGCAATATTGTGTTAAGACATTACATTAGCACTATTATGCATGTTATTGTTGCACATACATAGTTTTCTGTGTTTTATTTTATTGTTAATACTGTTTGATTATTTTAAGGGGTTTGCACACTCATATATTTTCATTTTACTGTGACATGGACAGTTAAACGTTTACTTGTCCTGAACCTCAGTTTTTATTAAGGCTTCAATGAGATGACTGACGCTGTTTAATGGCACAAAGACTATTCTAGTGCAGACAGGGTTTGTCTCTGGATGAGAAAGAAATCAGTTCAGATCTTCTGCGTTCTGTTGTAAAATCAGGCTGTTTTATTTTGTGTCATTTGATTTTTTGCAGAACACATCACTATTGTATCATTCTGAGCTCTGTTGTCTTTCCCGTGGATCAGCGTTGTTGTGCCTGTTACAGGAAAATTCACAAGTTTTATAGTGGTGGCCAAAATGATAAGAACAGCACTATTTTCACCAGCTAAAGTCAGTTATTTCTATCTTTTGCTGTAGTGTGTCAGCATTTACACGATGGAGACGGCTCCCTGCCGGTTGGTCTGAAAGACGATACCATGGTTGATCTCTTTCTTTTGGACAGGTATGTATATTTATTGGATTTAGTTTGTAATTCTTTACATGGATTCACGAAATACATTCATGTGTTTGGAGGATTCTTGGTTCTGGACGGCGAATCCCATAGAGAGTGGGATTATAATTTCAGTACTAGCAGGCTAAAAATATCACCTTTACAAATCACCCACACCACCTCTTACTCTGTGGTGGTTGAACCTCCTCATTGAAACAGACCATGGATTTGGCCTGGGATTCACATTGTTTGTTGTTTATGGAGTTCATTTGAGGACTCAATTAAAAAGGAATTGAAAACTGCATTTGCAAATGAAGTTTAATTTAAAGAGGTTCAATGGGCTTGTTAAACAGTTGAACACAAACAGTGGTCTGGTGATCTCAATGAGCTACCAGTAAAAGTCATATTGAAGCAATGTGGATTCATCAGAATTACATTCATTTCTCAGGTTGGTGCATCACCAGATGGGCTCATTTACGGCACATGTTGTGCAAAAGGCTGTTCGGAAATGAAAGGAATGTTTAAATACAGAAACATCTCCATCGAGTCATTTGTAGATGACAGCTACTTCTGTGTCCAGCAAACTCACTTAAACAATGGAGCACAAGTTTGTCTTTGTCTCACTATGTTATGAGACAAAAAAATAAGGAGATGCAGAATTCACGTACTTACGTCATTTATTATTAACTTATTATATGCATAATGAACAAAAATTATGCAGCATGCTTTTTATTCATAAAAAAGTGAACATGTTTTGTTGTGGTTTACAACACATATTCATCGTGATGCAGCATACGGTCACAGTCAATAAATATCATGTCCTCACTTTGACTTCGGAGTACTGTGAAAACGAAAACCATAAACAACGAACATGAGAAGAATCAGAATCAGAAAGAGCTTTATTGCCAAGTATGGTTGCACATACAAGGAATTTGTTTTGGTGACAGGAGCCTTTAAATAAGGGCCTATGTGTATCAAAATTAAGAAATGCAATACAATAAACATAAGAGCAAAACTATAGAGAGTAAAGTTATGTGTGTATGTAAATATGTACAAGTAAAAAATAAGAATAGACTATTGTAGTGAAAGGTATGTGTTATATACAGCAAGATGAAATATCATTTACAGAAACAGTTGTATAAAAATAGTTAGTTTATTATCTGCAGGATATATTTAAGATTGCTCTTTATTATCATCGCACAGAGTTAATTGCACATAAGAAGTTTTGCACGCAAGTTCTTAAATGTGCATGTAAAAATCATTCAACTGTTCAAGAGGTAGATGGCCTGAGGGAAGAAGCTGTTTTTGTGTCTGGTTGTTTTGGTGCTCAGTGCTCTGTGGCGCCGACCAGACGGCAGCATTGTGAAGAGATGATGGCTTGGATGTGAGAGGTCCAGGGTGATCTTCTGAGCCCTTTTCCTCACTCTGGATGTATAGAGTTCTTGGAGGATGGGCAGGGGAGCACCAATGATCTTCTCAGCAGTCCGAACCGTCCTCTGTAGTCTTCTGAGGTCTGACTTTGTGACTGAGCCAAACCAGACAGTGATGGATGTGCAGAGGACAGACTCTATGACTGCTGAGTAAAGTGTTTTAACAGAGTTTGTGGGAGGTTGAACTTCTCCAGCTCATGTAAGAAGTACAACCTCTGCTGGGCTTTTTTAGCGATAGATCCAATGTGATTGTCCCACTTCAGGTCCTGAGTAGAAGAATGTTGCAGAAGGTGATGATTACCCGTCCTGCACCAAAGTTTCACATCTAAGTGATGCCGCTCTGAGCCCAGAGTTCCAGCGCGAGTTATTTCCAAACATAAAAACAGAGAACTGCATCGTTTTCAATGCCAATTGTGAGTGCAGTTGTAATAATTTACAAAACGACATGCGTTAACTTCACTCCTTATGTGTTTAGCTGTATTAGTTTCCTACTGTAGCTACTTAAGTTCCAGTCGACAGTGAATGACGTCACTTCCCGATACAAACACGCCCCATTGAATAAGCCCACCCCTGACATTGATTGACAGGTTTCTGTACAAGTCAGAGGAAATTTAAATGCAAAAAGATTTGCGATTTCATTTGAGTTTTGGCAGACTTAATACTCGCTCCAGAGGAAGTGAAATAGCATATGGGGAATTGCAATTGCGATTTAAATATCGCAGGGTCGTAACTCGTAAGACAGGTTATTCATTCACACATAAACTTTAGAAAACGCATTTGCAGTTTGGAATCCCTTTTTAGTTAAGTCCACAAAATCATTCCATAGTTTTTGTTGTTTATTGTTTAATTCAAAAGAGACGGTGTACATTTATAAACATCCATGGATTTAAATTTACCCAAATTAGCCAGAAGACTAGTTATCATTGGCTGTCCATTTACCAGAAGTTCTTAGGCCAAGTAAGTAAAAAGAAAATACAACAAATCAATAATAATTGATATCCACCTTAACAGAATAAAAAATATAACGGTACCACTTCATTGTTAACATTTTTAAATATACAGAAGCAATATCTTAAAATTAAACTTGGACAAATGAAATCTTGTTCACTCTCTGATACATTGTGGATTGTTTTCTACTGATGGGATGCTCTGAGAGAAAAAACAACTTGACCACAATACATTTTCCCATGTGGAATTAAGCAATCGGCTCTAGATGAACCTCTAGTTATTCTTGTTCAATAGATTTAAAATGAATAAAATCATCCAAGGGAGGAGAAGCTAAACCCTACATGATCATAAAAACCAAACAAAACTTTTAAACAAAATAAGAATTTCCCTAAGCAAGTCATACTTACATAAAATGTGACAATGATGATCCAAAATATGAAGTGCTTGTTCATATAACAGATTAAGGGTTTGATAACTACGGTATATTTACTCGGCCAGCTTGTCATACATTAAGAGGTATGAGAAAGAATCATGAAGTGAAAATATATCTTTACAGCTTCGTTTGATAAAGAATCTAAAATGTGTCTCATTAAAACTAACTTGCAGACCCTTTTCTAAATCCTTTGGTTCGGAAACATTAACAGGGATCCAAATGTATCACTAAATACTTCAATTCTGATACAACTTGTGATTTATTTCACAAAATAAAAGCCTTCTGCGTTATATCGGCACAATTTCCTTTGGGTATGATTATACATACATACATACATATACATTTGCTGACTGGCTTACTACTAAGTTATGCAAAGTATGCACATTAGTTAATATAAACAGGTAAACAACAGAAGATAAACATTTACATTTAGTCATTTATCAGACGCTTTTATCCAAAGAGCTTAGGGATTAATAAGTGATATGTCATACAGGAGCAATAATACAACAGGTGCTGATACAAAGATACTGGTTTCAACTAAAGCTAGACCACTACCTGTTGAGAGATGAGAGAGGGTTTGGATTGTTTCTCGTTTGTCTGTATTCACAGAAGAGATGAGTTTTAGTAGTATTTTGAATGTTGTGAGAGATGTGGTTGACCGGACCGAGTTAGGAAGAATGTTCCACCAGGAAGAAGTTGTGAATGAGAATGAGCAGAAAGTGATTTACTGTCTTTATGAGAAGTCAATACAAGACGCCGCTGGTTTGCTGAACGCAGGGATCTTGAGGGGGTGTAGGAGTGTGTGAAAGATCCTATAAACTATATAGAAGATCAGACTAAGCATCTAATATTTTACTACTTTACTTGCTAGTAAAGTTTCAAGAAAATCTTTCATAAATGGCTTTAATAGGTAAAACAAGTATTTTACTTTATAGTTTCAATCTACTGTACTACCCAGTCAACACGTGAGGTCACACGATGATCTCAGTGATGTCACAGTGTAACAGTGTGAGTAATGTGTGAGCTCAATGTGAATTTATTAGATTTAATCATCATTATAGTGATGAGTGTTTGCTTTATCTGGACTCTTCACCCATAACCTTTATATACTAGATTGACTTTGTCTGTCACTGTTGCTTTATGAGCAAGGAAAGGAAAACCTGGAGCGCACCCACTCTGAGAATACTGACTCACCAGTGATAATGATCCACTGATCTTACGTAAAGTTCTTGGTCTGGTGATCATTTGTACACATTTTAAAGCTTGAGGCTGAGCATGTTAGATTTTTGGAAGGATTTCTTTAAGGAATTTCTTTATTTGTTATAAAGTCTGAAGAGCGTGTTGAAAAAAAAACACAGCCATGAAGAATCAGCATATTAAACTCAACAATGGTGACAATCAGCAGAATGAAAACTTTGCGCTGCAATGGATGCTGGGTAACATCATAGTTCAAAACTCATATAGAACTCCCAGCATGCATTGCAGCATGAAGCTTCTCAGTTTATTCTTAACATTGTTGAGGTTCATTCACTGAGTCATCATGTATTTCTCTTTAAATCACTGTAATGTTTATCTGCATATATATTTGAGAATAACTTTTTAATTTCTTTTCGTCTCTAAGCAGCTGGATCTCACTCTACTGTCACAGAAATTGACATTGTTCTCTCAAACATTCACCCATGATTAAATTACCGTCCAAAACTCTAAATTTCTCAATTCAACAAATGTGCTCTATACAGTAAACTCAGAGGAAGAGAAGACAAACACTGTAGAGTCAAGAGCTCAACTAAAGCAAACACTCTTCATCATAATGATGACTTCACATGACAAACCAGTCACATCTAAACCTCTAAGATCACAGTTTGAGCTCACAGTGAGTTTTTATGTGAGGTTAAATTTTGACCTCATCGTGAGTAATCTGAAAACTGATGGTGACATCACTGTGAGATCATCGTGACATTGTCACGTGTTGGCTGGGTATACAACTGCTATATTAAACAATACTGTAGCAACCCTCTCTCTCTCTACTTTTCAAGCAATCCTTATCTTTTATCTTACCAGCTTTACTGAACAGAAGCACTTGGTTTTCTTCACATCTGATGATTTCTCATTCTTGTCTATATGACTGCAAGATTTCAGTCGGAGGTTTATCATCATTGCTAAACTTTATATCAGGGCAGGACAGTATTGTTCCTCCACCAAGACTCAGCTTGTACTGCCACAGGTATACATTTGTTCGTGGCGGCACCTCCAGTGATATCTCTTCTTCTTTTTCCGTCTCTTCATTCCGTTTTCCTTCTCAACTTTCATAAATGAACCTCCGTATTCTGTGTCCAAGGATAACTGGGCGTTTGCAATCAACATTGCGAGTTCATTCACTTTGACTTTGGCTGATAACTTCACATTCCAGTTGTGCGTGATCCTTGTCACCGTCTCCTTATTGTATCGCACCTTTCTTTTTATACTTTCCTTAAAAGATATTGGTTCGTTGGTGTCATTTTTAAGAGCTCTTACTCTCTCCCACGTGCCAACGGTTGGACCTGTAGTTAACGATAGACCACAAGGCAGAAAGTCCAAAATATCTTTGTGAACAGAATTAAACCATCTTTATTGCCGCTGCTGAAGTCAGAGGCTTTGATGAATTGGACTCCCCAGTTGTCAGTCATACTCATGATGTAGAAGTGGAATGACCGGCCCCAATAATACAGACAGTCACTGTAGTCATCATTCAGTGGGTATTCCTGACAATCTGGAGAAGTGAGTTTTGATGTTGTTTTGTAAATCTTTTGGTCTTTGAAAACGATGTAAAACTTTCCCTTGACTGAGAAGTAGTAGTCTCCATTATGGTAGTTGGAATGAATTGGTTTACAATCACGTCGGTTGTCTGTTGTCAGATTTGTGACTCTGCGGGAGGAATTCTCTTTAATGATGTAAATAGTCATTAATATGACCAACATAATGTTCTCCTACGCAGGAGTGGTGCAGATGACAAAGTGTGAGGTTGGAAGCATCTTTTAAATCAGTTGTCTTCAAATAGTAGCCGAGATCAGCACGAATTATGTAGCAGTTGTAACGTATTCCACAGATATCCACTCCTTTCATTTTACTCCTGGGAACGAGGCCTTTCATTGTGCCTAAACCTGCAACACAGAATAACAGACAATCAGTGCTTTAATCTAATTGGATGCTGGATTTGTAGGCCTTCTCTAGATCCTATTCTCGTATAAAACATTTGTGAATAAAGCAATGTTTCCAACATGTAGATCCAAGAGACAAAACTCCCAAATTCCTGATGAACTGGCAGCCAATATCACTCTGCAATAGGACAACTGAAAGTCGCCTTTATTATAAGTAGTTCATATAACAAATTACCTGCGCCTCGTGCACTGTTGAAATCCTGTTAAAGCCGTTTTCAGAGGCTGATGTAAAAAAAAATTGACCGCAAATTCATAGTAAATGAGAATTAAATGAACGCTGCTGGTTATCTATATGATTCAAAACTTTAGGGTGTTAAAATTAACACTGAATCAGTGTTGAAGTTCAGGATATAATGAAGTGATGCCAAAGTCTGTTTAACGGTGGCCTTTCAGACATCAATTGGCATCATAGCAAGAGCGCCTCCTGGAAGCTATTTAGCGTTGCATTTCTTCCAATGCATTGTAATGGCAGTGGTACACCTTGTAAATCTATATTATCTTTGGCCTTTCTCATTGAGTACTGGTATTTTCAATGTTGAACGAGCACCACACGTTTGTCTGTTTACTTCCATTACAGCAATCGCTAGTTTCCATTATGTCATTTTAGATACTCCGATGCACAAAACCTCATCAAGAAGGTTATATTACTGGCATGTCCATGAACCAGTGGCGGATCTAGAAAATTTTGCATGGGGGGGCAAAGGGGTGGCAAGAGGTCTTGGCAGGGTGGCAGGGGTAGGCCTACATGGAATCCCTATATATGAATTGGTTTAAAAAAACAAACACAAAAACACTTTTAAACTTCATTAGTTATTGTTTAATCATGCCCTTACACACTACAACATTTTTTAATTCACAACAGGAATAAGCCCAGTGTTCAAACAAAACAAAACTGTGCATCTTTT
The DNA here is from genome assembly GCA_008369825.1 of Triplophysa tibetana. Classification (NCBI taxonomy): domain Eukaryota; kingdom Metazoa; phylum Chordata; class Actinopteri; order Cypriniformes; family Nemacheilidae; genus Triplophysa; species Triplophysa tibetana. The sequence continues at coordinate 28,850,034 of CM017897.1, forward strand.
AAAAAGTAAGAGTATAAAAAGCTAAATGAAAATATAAAAAAAAGTACAATAATTGTGTCCAAGATGTCCAATACTCAAATGACCCATGATTACCCATCTTTTTTAGGAAAGCTTAAGGCGACAGTTGTTGTGCTTTGCAGCGAAACGTTTCACAAACTTATCTAAATCTAGTGCTTTTGCAGGCTGTTTCTCAATACTGAGAACAGCCAGATTTCTCAGACGGTCATCTGCCATGGTTGAGCGCAGGTGAGTTTTTACAAGCTTTAAAGTTGAAAAGCTTCGCTCACACCCAGCAGTACTCACTGGCAAAACAATAGTGATCTTGCACAGGCGAAAAAGCTCAAAGAAAACCTCTTTAAAAGGCACCAAGAACGTCACAAACTCAGTCAGACTGGACGGGTTTACTTTGCCATTTGCTCTGTTTCTTTCAAGAAGTCTTTTTGCCTGGTGTATCTCAGTTTTCAAGTCTTGCAAGTCAGAGCCATATTCCTCAGCCACTAATAAAACCAATTCTTCCTTTAAGAAGTCATTGTTTGATGGATTTAAAGCTTGTATACCCCTCATTATCTTGCTGCTAGAGTTTGAAAAGCGCCTGTCCACTTCACTGATCACTGAGTCTATGATAGGAATGAATATACCTATTCTAAAGGCATCTTTGCTGTCAACATGTGTTTGCTGTCCAAGTGTAGATGTTACAAGAGTATCATGTAGTCTCCTAGATGTGTGTTTGGTTCTTTTTGATTTGACAATGGTAGAAATGTTACAACCATTGCATGTGTCAATTGCTGTACTCCACAGGTCATTAAAGCTCTCCTCTTTGCGATAATCTTCCAATGTCTGTCTGAGGGTTTCAGTAAGGTCAACTGCTTTGGTAAGGTCCACATTAGTTGACTGGAGCATCTCAGATAAAAACTTGGTTTCACCTAGCACTTTTCTGAAGACTGCAAGGAGCCCTATGAAATTAAAATCAATTTGAGAACGTAGTCCTCTTGCATCTACAGCTCTCTGTGGATTCGCCTCATCTGAAATTTCATCCAGCACTCTTATTACTGCAGGCAGCCTGTCCATAAGGTTTCTACATGCAGCATAGCAACAGGCCCATCTAGTGTCACTTAGCCTTGGAAGTTCTCGTGGTGCCCCACCACTGAACATTTCTTTTTGAACATCCATCCACTTAATGTGAACATATGAGCCTGACATGAATGTGTACAGTCTTTCCAGCAAAGTGAAAAAACCTGCAGCTTCTGGGACATTTTTTACACTGTCCACAATGACAAGATTCAAACAGTGTGCCCTGCAGTGAACATAAAATGCATATTTGGCAACTTCCTTAACCCTTGTTTGGACCCCAGAGCACCTGCCACTCATTACTGCAGCCCCATCATAGCCTTGGCCCACCAGATTATCTCTGTATTCCAGTCCATACTTTTCCAGACATGAAATAAGTTTCTCTGTCAAACTGGCTGCATCTAAGTGCTCTGCTTTCTGGTACTCAAGGAAGCTCTCCTGAACCACACCATTATAATAATATCTTACGACCAGAGACAGCTGCTCCTTTTTTTGAATGTCTTTAGTCTCATCCGCTAAAATAGAAAAGTGCTCACTTTCTTTAACCTCTTTTATAATTTCCTCTCTAACCATTTCTGCTAAACACTCCAAAATCTCATTTTGAGTGATTTTGCTTGTGTATTTAGCATTTCTGGGACCCTGTGACAGCCGTTTTTTCACTAAGGCATCATGTTTACTCACAAGATCTAAAATCTCAAGGAAATTTCCCCTGTTTTTTGAGTTTTCCGATTCATCATGGCCACGTTGGGAAATATTCTGAGTGGCTGTCAACAGCAAGGTTTCAGCCAAAGTTTTAATGTACTTTTGATTTTCGATTACTTGTTTCTGATTTTCATCTCTCATCATTCCCAAGACAGTTGTATTTTGCTTGGCCATTCTTTTGAACTCACTCCATGCAATCATTGCATTCACATGTGTGTCTGATCTGCCATGTACACTAAACCCACTGTCTTTGGAAGTGGCCTTCTTCCAGATAGAATAGCCATTTTCTGATGTGAATACACTGTTTTTTAAATGCGCAAAATGTCTGCATGCAAAGCAGTAAGCTGCATCTTTAGACATGGAATATTCAAGCCATGGCCAAGAACTGTACCACTCCCTGTGGAAGCTTCTTTTTGCTGCTCCATGTTGTGTCTTTGGGAATGTCTTTAAATCAGGCTGCACTACTGCATCACCTTTGCATTTTGATATATCTTAAAAAAGAAAGAGGAGAGTGCCAAATATAATTATCTAATGCAATTGAACAGTACACGGACATAGCCAATGCATATAAGTGGCATTACATATTATCCTACTGAACGGCAATTTATATGGAATAAGAATAAAAACATACCATGTGGTCAAGGGGGAATTGCAGGTCTACCCTCTTCATCTCTGTCATCTTCCTCCTCCTGATCACTCCCTGCCTCTGTCCCTCTCTCTGAATCTTGAGCCTCCTCTTCATCCCTCACTGATTCTTCTTTTTCCTCATCTCCTTCACTTATTTCCTCATCTCCTTCACTTATTTCCTCATCTCCTTCACTTATTTCCTCTTCTCCGTCACTTATTTCCTTGTCCCCTTCTGTCTTCTCCTGCTCTGACCCTCCTGGTCTCTCCAGTTTACTGCCTTCTCCTTCATTTCCCTCACGCTCTTCCTCCTGTGTACTTCTTTGAATTTTTTTTGCAAAAAAGCTGGCAATATCCCCACTTTTAGCCTTCCTTTTCATGGTTAGGCTGAGGCTCCAGCTAGTTTCTTCAACTACTCTTGTCTGCAAACAACGTCAATATGTGAAAACCTCTGGTTATCCTTGTATTACATTACACTACACTGTAGGGCCATGTAGTTAATAAGTAGCCTATATAACAAATATAAAATCAGAAAGATTTATCACATGCACACACCAGTTATGTCTAGACTACTTAATTCTATTGTATTTGTTATTTCCCCAGTTGTAACCTGGTTTCATTGCTGTGATATCTGAGAGGAATTGGATTTAATAGGACTGCTTAGCTAATCAAATGATCGATCTCCTAACTGGCACTGTATTGTGTGTTGTAACGTAACAGCCCAAACTAAAATTGGGTATTTTTATTTAAAGTAATTAATTAATTATTAAAGCAATTTAAGGGAATAAAGAAAAAGAAAGGCTTGTTGTATTAGTGAAATAATTGTAACTATTTGCAACTAATATTTTATTTTTAATTTACATAAATGAATCAAGGAAATTATAGCATATTTTCAATTAAAAAGGCAAAATTTAATAAATAAATAAAAAAAGTTTAACTTTTCTATTGTAAAACAGTCAAATATTAAATGATCTACTTACATTTTACCAGGCATTTGTTAACTTATTTAATAATTTTGACATTGATGAGCTAGACCGCTGAACTTTTAGTCTTCCTAACAACAAACAGAGCGTTGCGTAATGTAGTGCATCAGAGCAGCATTAATAATAATATCAAGTGAATCTCTTATCTGCATCTTAAGTTTATTGCCAATAATAATGACAGCTTTGCGAACGTGAACTCGTTGAGCTCGCGCAAAACACATCTTCAGCACAGCGACTCATTTAAACGCCTCTGATTGGCCGATGTGATCAACAGACATGTCTGTGATTGGCTACAATGCTCAACGTTGCAAAAGCACGTCAAAAGTACCTTTAATGCAAAGGGAAAAATATAAATAAAAATGTAATATGCACTTTTCATGATTAGTTAATCGAGGCCGCTGCAATCTTATTCACATTTGTTTTTCTGATGAATTGTTTTGCTTTGTGAGAAATATTCGGGGCTTTACTAAAAACTTTCGAGGCTTAAGCCCCCTTGGCCCAGCCCTAGCGCTGCCCCTCAATATTTTATATTTTTATTAAGCTGTTCTTGTCTTTACTAAAATCAAAATCAGGCTAATCAAAGGGAAGAGTGCTCTTACAAATCACGAGGGAGCGATTTGACCGCTGATTTTGCCTAACGTAATAGACTCGCTGTTTTTGCTGATGCTGAATCGTCTTTAGCATACAATACATTAATTACAAATGTAACTTTAAGTTAAACGTGTGTTTAAACTACACATGGGGAAACTCACTTCACCTTCAGAGGATCTGTCCGGGGAAGCTCAGTCTCGTCGGGTTGCAGGACCACCGCACCGCTGCAGACTCGCTGTGTGTGTGAGCCAGACTGAGCGAACGCCGCTCTGCAGGTTTGAATCAGGGACGTAACTAGTATTTGAGGGGCAGGGGGGAGGGGCGAATAATACATTTAAAATTAAAAATTAAATTGTTCACTTTTGGTAAATGTATTGGACATAGTGGTGGGTTGTTTTTGTAAGCACAGTTTTTGGATCATCAAAGTTAGGGGGGCAGCTGGGGGGTAATCCCCCTGTAGATCCGCCCATGCCATGAACACTAAAACCAAGAACTGCTGTGAGCTGCCATTGTAAATCATTTATGCAATACACCAGGAATTTGTACATGTTGATTTTTGCTCAAGGAGAATAAAATAAGTAAACTCAGATGTACATTTACATTTAGTCATTTAGCAGACGCTTTTATCCAAAGCGACATACAGAGTTCAAACAAACGCCAGAACAATATCTATTTTTTTTTATTTGCCTGTAAAGTACTCACAGAAGAGACAAGTTTTAAGTATATCTTAAATAAAATGACCTGTTCTTTCTGTTTCTGTCGAGAAAGCCAATAGAATAATGTAAAAACACTTTAATGTGCAAAGTCCCATCAGAACCGAACTGAAAACCGTGTGTAAAAAAACAACGTATGTATTGAACTGTGAGTGAGTTGTACTGTTAACTGATATTATTGGATGATTTAGTTAACATTAATTGCTTGTCAGTACATTGAGCAGATTCTATGTAATGCAATCTGGATGGTGAGCTCCGCCATCAAATGATAACAATGGAAGTCACCCATAAGAAATGTTTTGTCCACAGAACATTCTCAAATCGTCCCCGCTGGTGTCGAATACATTCCAAGATGGTTCCGATATGGTCAGGATGTGGAGTTTTGTCAAATGGTTGCAACCTTAACCTGTTCTCTTTCGCAACAATGAAGCACACACGTTTCCATGTATAACTGCAAAAAAATGACATGTTAAACATAAGATCACATATGAACACACAGGGACAGGAGGTGGCAGTATGTCCTCTTGACTCAAGCCACCCTGCCTGCCATAAGAGAAGAATGCGTGTCAGTAAGCGTCTGTTCAAGCTAAGCGTGCTTTAAATCATAGCTTTAAACTACCGCCTTTAAGACATTTTAGACTATTTAAGACAGGGGGTGGTACTCCCCCCAGTAGGCGTTCAGAGAATGTCGGGGGGCGACGGAAGCAAGATTTCTAAAAGGGGGGCATTCAGGTGTGCCTTGGAGGCATTAACAGGTGTACACAAAACATACAGGCCAGACCAGATTAAACATTTACCTGTAAAAGATTACGATCTGGAGCAGGAGAAGCTAGGGCGCAAACTCTGATTTTATTGTAACCGTGAATGTTTTTGATCACACACCACTTGATCACCTCCGCACAGTTCTTGTGACGTGCACCCAAAATCCTGCCTCTTCGGCCTGGACACAGTTCTTCGCGGCAGCCGCGTTGACTTTAACCAACTATTGAAAAATATATCAACAAGTTCTTTTTCTCCCGAGATACGAGGACCACCTTGACAGTACAAAACATTTGGACCGCTACCAGAAAAACGTCAGCTGAGTCCTCTCAAAAATCTGGCTTAACACTACTCTCCATACCACCTCATCTGGCTTACATACCTCATGGAATGATGGCACTTGTGCGGTCCGTTCATTTTTGCCAGATTTTGGCCGCAGGCATGCCAAAGCTATGCCACATGTCAAAAAAACGAAACAAATAAAGCAGAGCTGACCCAAATATACAGAACAGTTCATTTCAATTCTGGCCCAGATTTATTCCAAGCCAACAACTTTCTGTGCTCCAGTTTCACAGAATTTGTAATGACTTTCATTATTATTATAGTGATGATTGAGTCATTAATGATGAACATCTGCTGTTAACAAACATCATCACGGCAGAAAAGATCAACGAAAACTGAAAAAAACATATTTCAATGTTTTAAGAATGTTACCATCATGGTGAGCAGTGTTTCCTTGAGTTGGGATAGTTCTTATTAGCTGGGTTGTAATTTCAGGTTGTAGTTGTTGTGTTTCTCTGGGTAAATACTTTTTTCTTCAGTTTTTGGTGATATTTTCTGCAGTGAATCTGTTTGTTAACAGCAGATGTTCATCACTACTGACTAAATCATCACTATAATAAAAATGAACTCAATACAAATTCTGTTAAACTGGAGCACAGAAAGGTGTTGGTTTTGGGGTAAATCTGGGCCAGAATTAAAATGAAATGTTGTTTATATTTGGGTCAGCTCTGCTTTATTTGTTTTGATGTTTGACATGTGGCATAGCTTTGGTGTAGATTTTTTAGTGCCATCATTCCACGCGGTATGTGGGCCAGATGAGGTGGTATGGTGAGTATGGTGTGGGTCGGGTTTGGGCTGCAACAATTTGCTATCAGGACAACGTCCATCTGAAGTCGTTGGTGCTGTGGTTCTTGTTCTACAACAGTCTCGGGGTCCGATTCAGGATCATATGGCTCGATCACACTGTAAGTCATAGTTTACCTCTTTAGGCGCCAGGGTATTTTGGAAAACATGCTGGATATTGACATCAAGATTTCAAAACATTTTGGCTTGAAAGGACTTAAAGATAGAGATCTTCTGTAAATTAGAAAAACAGCGATCTGCCCAATCAGCTGCCTCTAGCTCTAGCAACAGCTCTCCTATGGACACTACGACCTCTGTCACCCCCATCTCACCCATCCCTATGAGGCCATGGGTCGAAATGATAGCTCGCTTGTGCTTTATGAACATTAGGACATTGCATGGCGGCACCATTGTGAGACGCGTGATCATTGGACGACCGATCGTGATTTCCAAAAGGCAAATAATCCCCTTCAGAGTCAGAATCGGCGAATAACATTCGCAACACATCCTCACAGTACAACCTTGTATTAGTCATTTGCCGATTTTCTTTCACAAATCTCACAATTTCCTCTGACGCTCTGAACTGACCTCTTCCGCTTCAATGATACGATAGCTCACTTGCTCTGCGATTTGCTCCAACACTTTGAATAGGAACATGACGTCATTTTGGTCTAGAATCGAAATACCACATGTCTGCCATCTAGTGGTAAGGGATACAAATGAGATATCACACCATATTAGGATCTACAGCCTATTTTATTAAGTATGACGTCTTGTCGCAATTCTGCGACTTTGGGGCTTACAGGGTTAACTGTAGGGCTGAAACCATTCCTTGAGATACTCAACTAATTCGAATACAAAAAAGTCATCAAGGCAATTTTTGTTGCCTCAAAGCTTTGCTCAATCCATTTAACTACAGTACACACGGAGCACTGCGTTTCCACATGGACCATTATTACTAACACCCGCTTAACTTTATACATGTTGCAGGGCTCTCAAGTCTCACGCATTCAGCATGAGACACATGCATTTTTGTCTGGTCACACTCTCACACGTATTTATCATCCTGATAAATGAGTGATAGGTTATTGAAATGGTGAACTGCTATTTTAGTCTATTTTTCGAGTGCAACTTGTTTTTCGGCTGCATGGCGTCTATAAAACTAGAGGCGGACTAGTGGATTCTGAATCCTGTGATTTACACATGCCATATGTCTGTTCTGCGTCTCTGGGTAAATAAAATGCACAGTTTATCATGCTACACGCATGATGCTCATGAATTTGTCTGCGTCTTCACTTTCTGAGTACATGAACATATGAAATTCATCTCCAAAGTTGATCTGAGAGTTTATTTCACGAACATTTTATTGTTTTTATTGAATGAAGAAACAGACAGACTAAAAAATAAGCGTCATAATAAGTCTGTTTAACTCGGTATGTAGTGTGGACAAACATATTAATATTTAATAGAATAAAAAAGAGAAACAAATACTAATTTAGATAAACTAAATACATCATGCATAAGCTGAAGTTAGTTGTTTAACTTTGAACTGATTATTTCTATTTAATTAATGTTTTTTTTATTGATACATTTGTATTAAATTGCATTTTGAATGTAATATGGCAGTGTAATATATTAAATGGGATAACTTTTCACAGGTATTATTCTAAGCAATTTCAGCAATACAATTGTTTTTTTCAAAAAAGGAAACAAATAAGTTGTTAATTTTAAGAGACCTGTCTTACTTTCTCATGTATACTTAGTATTGCTCTTTAATAAAAGTATTTATTATCCGAATACCCGATTAATCGATGGAAAACTCAGAAGAACACTCAATTTCTAAAATAATCGGTAGCTGCAGCCTAAGTTAACTGTATAACAACAACACAACTTCTTTGTGCAGTATTTACATCCATGGAACAAATGGTGGACTGTTACGCAAAGGCTATACGTTCTCGTCTTAAGCTCCGCCCACGACGCATCCACGTGAGCTCCGCTTTTTTCGGAAACAATCATACAGCAAAATCTGTTGCTTTAAATGTGAGAAAATAAAAGACTTTTCGGAGATATGAAGAACGCAGTACTACTCTACAAGTACTCAAAATGAACATAAGATTGTCAGAAACTGCTTCCGTTACCACACCTTTAAGAATGATGTTCTTTTAAGAGCCGTCTCTCTACGCAGATCTGACGCCTTTCCCATTTTCACAACTCTTTGCAACCATTTAAGATTGTTTTTAATACATTGAAATCTGTGCTTATGAAAAGCTAGACAAAACGGCCTTTCTGGCATAAGCTTGTGTGGGTTTTGTTCATTTAAGCACGATAGAGAACGTAATACTGTAAATACTCTGACAGATTCTCACAGAGATGTTTCTGACCGTTATACACCAGACGAGGTCGCGTTGCATTTTGCATCATCCCACAGCTAACAGCTTTCTATCTACAATGATCGAATCAAAGCAACTGTTTCAAATCACGCTCGAGTGGTTTAAAAGCCTTTACATAAATAACAGCGTTATTATACAATGTAACGCTAGAGAAAGGTTGACAAAACAAACAGATGCTGCATTTATCTGAAAAAAAATCATTGCATGAGTTAACACGTTTACATTTATAGCCCTAATTTTATATATGTTTGATTAATACACTTTTAAAACATATATTAAACTGCACTTTTTTCACAATGGGATATTTTCAGGTTTTATTAATATTGATGTTTATCATTCTGATATTTTTAGTGTATTTGGTGAAACCCTAATAAATCAATGTAATTTAATTGTCAATCAGGTGTTCTTTCTTTAACTTCCCTGTTTCTCAATAAAACAGCACTGGATCTGATGATGAGCTCTTCAGTCAGAGATAGAGATAGAGATAGAGATAGAGATAGAGATAGAGATAGAGAGAGAGAGAGAGAGAGAGAGAGAGAGAGAGAGAGAGAGAGAGAGAGAGAGAGAGAGAGAGAGAGGAGAGAGAGAGAGAGAGAGAGAGAGAGATGCACTCATCTACCAGACCAGCTTTAAATAGAACTCCAAAGAGGGCTGGGTGAAAAACTGTCAAAACACACCCACACAACTAAATCACAGATGTTAAACGTGTGTTGCCAGATGTACATATGAATATTATACACTTAAACGTGACACTGAGTCAGGGTTGAATCTTCAGTTTGATGTGATAAATGGTGAATTGTTCATGATCAATAAAAATCATTTGGCGGATACAATGGCTAAGAATGAAAAAGATGAGAAGATTCTTATCCTGTCAATCAAACATCCAACACTTGTTCTACAAAGCTTAACAATGATGGTACTTCTGCTGCCTTTATGGGCGCTCGGAAATTCTATAAGTCTGGATATAGTAACAGTTAAACATTTATTTAAGTATTTAGGACCATTCCATAAATTATTTCTATAATATAAATAATATATATATAAAATACAAATATTTATGCTGCAACCTATGATGAGTTTCATTGTTGAGATTGACAGATGCTGATTCTCAGCATGCATGATAATATTTTGTTCATTGTCATCATTGCTAAGATTTGATGTCTGTGTGACATCAGATTATTTGTTTTTAAGGACAAAACTATTTTTTAATACTTCACAGATTCTTTTAGGAATCAGTTAACCTCAGAAGAAGCTTACTTTATTCTTTTGAACCATTGCACAAAATCTGTCTGATAAAAGTCTTGCAGTGACTTCATGAAAAATGATAACTCTTAAATTAAGTGAGTTCACCCTAAAATGATAAGAGAGAGATTAGTTGTTTGTTTCCAATATTCTTTCACAGTGTTCTGTTTTTACAGTGACTCATGAAATTGATGATCCATTGACAATAACTTCATGTTGTTTTCATGAGCTTGAGTTAACTTTGAATTAATTTCAGGAGGGTGATGAAACCTTTTCTTTACAGTTGAAGGAATGTTTGTGTTAAATGTGAAGTATGTACTGTATGTGTTGTAAGTATCTTTGACATGCTGTTTCTGCTCATCAAGGCTGCTTTTACTCCATTGAAAATAAAGAAAAATACATTAATATTGTAAAATATTATTACAATTTAAAATAATGGTGATCTATTTTAATGTACTTTAAAATATAATTTATTCCTTTCATCAGTCATTACAGTTTTTGCTGCTTTTTTGGGAACCTGTGATTTCTTTCTTTTTTCTTTTTATATTTTTGAATTAAAAGAACATCATTTATTCAAAATAGAAATCCTTTGTAATAATACACATGAACATTTTGATTCTTTGCACAGCATAAAAATAAGACTTTTTTTATCAAGGATGTGTTAAATTTATAAGAAGTGATTGTAAAGACTTATATTGTTAGAAAATATTGCTTTTTTGAATAAACGCCGTTCATTTGAACTTATAATTCATCAAAGAATCCTGAAGGATTCTAAAGGATCATGTGACACTGACGACTAATGATGCTGAAAATTCAGCTTTGTGTTAAAAGAACAAAAAATATTTAAAAAAATATTAAAATTGAAACGATTACGATTATTTTAAATCGTAATAATATTTCACAATGTTACTGTTTTTCTGTATTTTGATCAAATGAATGCAGCCTATAGGAGCATAAGAGACTTATATAAGAACATTAAAAACCTTACTGATCCCAAATTTTTGAACGGTAGTGTATATCTGTTGTATTGGCCTAGTTGTTTCTCTCTTGGCTGGTCACATTGTGTGCGTGCCATAACAATTGCATTGGGGATTTAGAGTAAGAACCTGATAGACTTAACTAAATAAGAGGGTGACTTAAGCAGCTTTTACTACATTAAATCATAGCTTCATAAGGTACCAGCTACTTCACTATAGAGGTATGTACAGTAAACTATAGAAACTAGCCTTCAGAAAAGTATTATTTGGTTTGATAACGCACTGTGTAAAAAAACAAAGAAACCAATAAATCAGATCCACACTTCTTCGGCACTTCAGTAGAGGAGGGACCATGTCAGCTGCTTTCAAGCATGTTGGCGTGGACCGGAACACGGTAGTGGTCAATGCTCCAATCACAGAGCTTTACATAGCTGCCCCTGACAAGTATAAGGAACTCCTTAAAAAGCACAGCAGTCAGATTCAACTAAGTGCATTTGCCACACAGTGTGCTGGTGTAATTAAGGAGGATCCAGCTGTAGAAGATACTATCAAAGCCTTTAACGCTTCCGGTAAGCTGCTGCCCTTAAAACGAAAGTGAACTGACCTGGGATCTGAGAATCCATTCACAATCTGCACTGCTGTTCTGTAAAGTTTGAAAGTTAGTACTGAGGTTTTGAAATATTTTATAATAGTATTGTTTTATAAAAAAAAATATTTGTTATATTTTATATTCCAGTGTTAACTTGGCACTGGAAAATTTGTATTCAAGCAATGTTTGCACTTTACAGAAATGTATTTTTATGTCCGATTGCAGAGTCCTAGTTGCATTTTACTGCACAGTTATATTTTTTCTGGAGGTGTGCAGGAATTACATTTTTTCGAGAGGTTTATTTTTTATTTTATATAAATTCATTTAATGTTAATTGATATGTTCAGATGTACAATTTTAATTTTGCAGAGGTTTATTTTTTATTTTATATAAATTCATTTAATGTTAATTTATATGTTCGGTTGTACAATTTTAATTTTGCAGAGGTTTATTTTTTATTTTATATTAAATTGTTTTATATTCATTAATATGTACAGTTGTACAGTACAATTTCTTTTTCCATCTTGAAATAAATATTTCTATGTTCTGTATCCCTCTGTGTTGTGTTTTTCCTTTTTCTGTTTAGAAGATAACAGCCTTTAACTCTCATTTGTAAAAGCTTTACAAGGCATAAATAGTCCTCACTTTAGATGAGCTCACAAAAAATAGTCTCTAACAACTAGTAAATGTTTTATAACTATCTTATTTAATCATGAATTACAGCAGGAATGGACGTTAATAAAGCATTTATTAACTAATTAAGTAACTGTTACTTAATGTCAGAATAATAAGATTTATAAATGTGGATTCAAAGAGTTTATTAATCATTTACTTACACTTTCTAAATGATCTCATGAACCACTGACAACCCCTAACTAACTGTAAGTAATGTAATCCTTCATTTAGAAATGATGAATTCATCCTTAATAAAGTATGAAAATTTGATTATTAAGCATATTATATGCATGCTTATAAATCAAGAACAAAGCATTAATAGCTGTATTTATAGACTGCTAACTAATGTCTATTAATGTGGGGCCAATGCTTCATAAATGATTAATTAACTATGTACTGATGCTTAAGTAATGATTCATAGCGTGCAGTTATTATAAAGTCTTACCAATTAATCAAATTAGACAAGCAGCACAACAAAAAAATTCAGTGTTTATTATTGAGCCAGAATCATAATTGAATCGTTGACTTACCATTAAAGAATATGTATATTGACATAATAATGTCAATTATTGGAATTAACTTCCAATATTAGAAACAGAGGGATTTTTACATTATTCTGGATAAAGTGACTCGAAACAGAAATGGGACACAAATAGTTTGGCTTAGTAACACACAACAAGTCTTGAAACAAGTATAATTTTTTAACGTGTGAAGTTCAATGCCGTTTAACACATCACATCCTAATTGATACAAGATATATAAGAATGCAATGTGCTTTTTACAGACACAAAGTTCATTGTATAGATAAACATATACAGTTACCACACGAGCAGACGAGTGTCATCATTGACAAACCATATCATTTTGTTCTTAGGAAAAGAACTTAGATGTTCTTAAGAAAATATTTGAGAACTTTGTCAGGAATGTTTGAGAATCTCACTCATGATAATTGTTATGAACTTCCTATTATTTATCTTAAGAACAATCTTATATTGTGTCTTCAGAAGAGTTTCTAACTGTCAGGCTTTAGATGTTGTTTAAGTAGAGCTCCGTTATTACTGACCCATGATGATATGATGATATTCCCACTAATTCTCTGTCACGATCAAATATTATATTAACTCATTATAATAAATATAAAAAATAAAGCTTGTTATGATGACACAAGAATTGAACTATAGCAGCTGAGGTGGCAATTCTTTGTGTTCTTGGTGAAGAATTCCAGAGCCTGATGAAATCTGTCTAAATTTGTGTGTTATGCTGCAAAATACGTTTCACAGTACATGTGGTGAAGTACTGAAGGCACAAATTCTCGCTTTGTGCCTCCTTGCGGAAATTTTGCTAACTAGTTTCAGATGTAAACGCCTTTCCCCAACGGTGATAGAGAGCATTCTGCTTGACTACCTACTGTATGTTATTTCACCTGAAAGTCTAAATGAACGGCAGAAATCTGGTTAAAGGTCTCATGAAGTGTGCTTGTTTATTGTTTAATACTGTTGTATGAGGTCTACTTATGAGGTTCGCGTGGTTTTTACATTCAAAAACATCAAAATCAATAAGCAACAGGCTATTTTCTACCCAGGTTTTGAGCCCAGCTCTACAAACGCTCTGTTTTAATGGGCGTGACACATTAAAGACTTAAGTAAACGCCCACTGCTATGATTGGATAACAGTTTGAGTAGTTGGAGCCTTCTGTGAATTTGGTTGAAGACGTAATGTTAGGTTGCACATTTGCACCATTTACAGTTTTCACAGGGCATCAGTATCATCTGGAGACCTCCTGTGATAACACACATCAGTATTTCATGTGATGCATTCGCACAAGATGATTTTACTGAAATTTAATCACAATGCCCGGATGTGATGGCAAGGCTTTGCGTATAGTTTATATAGCTTATAGTTGTATTGTGTTTAATGATATATATTGTACCTTTCAGCATTTGAGACCAGTGATGTTATGAATTCCAGAGGGGAGAACCCAAGTGCAGGCAGACACGGTGGTGAAGGGGTTTTAAACGGTATTTATTAAATACAAAACTAGACAAAAAAGGCAAAACAAAACCCACGAGGGGGAAAACAAGACAGGATAACTATAAACCAAAACAAGGACATGGACTAACTAGACTGGAGAAATAAACACTTAGGACAATACTAGAACTACACTACAAAACCAGAGGAAACAGGAACAAGGCAAGACTAGGCAATATAAAGACAAGGTACAAAGACTCACGCTACAAGGTACAGCATACAGCAACACTAAACAATCCAAGAGCACAAGACAAAGAACATGAAGGTGTAAAATTGAAAAATTATATATGAGCCCTCCAAATCAAAGAGATGTTGTTTTGCACAGGATTAAGATCACAGACAACCTCTGCAATTAATACAAATGACTAGAGGCTGAATAGTGCTCAGTGCACATCAAGTGATCTCTAACAAAGCAATCGTGACGCATAGTTCAAAATGTTTTACTCACAATAGATGATTCCATTCCTATCAGATCCAATAATGACGGCACAGCTTTTTAATTTTAGTCTCTCCAGACATTCAGTGTCGACCTGTGCCTTGTTCACAAAGGAATCCTTGGAGAAATGAAACAAATAAACGCTCTTTGTTTTTCCCACATGAGCTGGAACATCTTTAAAAATAAACTTTAACCCCACATTACTAATGTCAGAATCTGAAGGAAGGTTATGCAGCGACTGTATTCTTCCATTAGCACGGATGGCCCAATATTTAGCTCTCTTTAACAGTATATTTGTTTATTGCTTGCTCGCTCTATCTGGTTACGCGATACATGTCAATGAACGATACATTCCATAGACACAATGTCTTTGTTCTGTACAAACTCTATATAATATTCCCTAAACCTAACAACCACACAACACTTTCTGATCTAAGATTTTCAAAAGAGTTAATTCTGTGTGAATTACAAGCTTGTTTCCTCATAGAAACCCAAAAAATTACCCATAAGGTCAAGGATTTTCACACAACTCAAACACACACACACACACCTACTTGATTTTCTGCCATATGTCCTATTTTAGCACACAAAAGTACACTTAATTTTAAACTTTAAATTGTACTTAACTACAATTAAATGTAAACTAAACCAAGTTCAAAAATAAGTTAAGTAATCTATGTCTCACTTTAAATATGCTGACCTTTAGTCAGACTGCAAGTATGATGAAGTAAACTTCAGTCTAATATACTAATATAATCTGTGATTATTGGCCCATTATGGATATTTCTCTGTTTTTCCTTTTTTTTGTCAGAAGTTTATGAGGCACTGATGTTGTTTATTTGAGCTGGTAACTGTGCATTGAATAGACTGAGAAACAAGTCTTGTTTTTGTTTCTTTCTTTTCTTTAAAACCTGTTCACATACCAGTGATGTATTACTGCCTCAAGCTCTCTTGTCATAATCGAGCATTCTTTAACCCCATCACTACCTATTTTTAATGTTGGACCCTTTTTAGGTGTGGTCGGGATTAAAAGAACGCCAGTTTATGTCAAGTCAGTGTTTTGTGCTTTATTAAAGTGAATTATAAATATTTTATAAGAATATTATTTGGTATTGCGAGATATACTGTACTGTAAGAGAGTGAATGAAATGATTTTTGTTATCAAGTTAAGACACACAAAACCTACAGAACTTTTTTGTACGTGTTGTTTTTCTGTCATGAATGATGTAAAACTGGTTTGATTCCTTTTTCTGTTCTAAAGAAAAACACACCCACAATCCTGAAACGTGACGTGACTAAACAGAAGCGCAGAAGAGACGCTGTCATTACATTTACATTGAGACATTCAGCAGACGCTTTTATCCAAAGTGACTTGAAGAGAAGAAGATTACTCATTATTACTCATTTTATTACTCAAGATTACTCATTACTGAAGGTGAGTCATGATTTATTATCATTACTAATGTTTCTGCAGTGATCTTTTATTATTAGTCATCAAAAAAAACCTTTATAATCTTTATCATATTGAGAATATCCATTTTTCTTTTATTATCAAGTAATATTATCATTATTTGCCATGTTTGCTTTTGTGTTTTGTCATCAAAAGTGTGTATGTTTCTCTGTAAAATCCAATGAGTTAACCTTACTTAGAAAGCAAACAGATTGCCTCGGAAAAAAAAACAAGCCAAAGCAAGAGAGATAGCAATAGAGCAGATCAAAACAACTGAATCATTGTTAAAAACTGTGGATTTGTCCATGTTAACTCGCTTTTGCACCCACCAAAAAGTGTTTGCTTTAGTTGGGCTCTTGAGTTTTAGTGTAAAGTTTTCATTGTCTCCTGTTACAATGCTGAAATATGTTTGTTGAGGCAATGAAAACTATGATCCATTGGGATCAGATGTAATTGTTGTGGGGTTATCTAACTAACTGCCCATGAGTGTGTTGGGTTAATAATGTTTGAATCTTGTGTGAAACTAAAGTTTGAGAATAAAGCAGTGCTTGCTCTCAGGGTTTCTAGTGATCCTGGAGACGTGGATCAGCTTCAGGTGTGTTTGATTTGTTAGATTAAGAGCTCAACTCTGCAGGACACCGGCTCTCAAAGGGCGAGTTTGGCGACCTCTGATCTGAAACATTTACATTTATTCATTTGGCAGACGCTTTTATCCAAAGCGACTTAAATTGCATTTTTTCTTTACATTTTGTTTTCTAAGTACATGCAATCACCGGGGATCCAACCCATGACCTTGTGTTGTTAACACAATGCTCTTACCACTGAGCTACAGGAAAGCTTGGGTTAAAATTGTGATTTTAATTCATGCCACCTTTAAGTTTCTTGGTCTGAGTGATATCACTTTATAAGACGTTTATTATTATGATACTTTCATATTGAATGCAGCAGCGTTTTGGACTTTAAAGAGTTGGCGTCTCAGAAGGATGTGCATTTAAAGCTCACCGTTCTTAATGTCTCTCCACTGATTTAAAATGTTACGGTGTGCCAGGTAAAGATGATTGACAGGCCATATTTGAGCACTGCTCTATACGTCTCTTCTGTGGAATCCTGATGTTCAATTATTTATCATTGTATGAATCTGCGTGTATGAGGAAGTAAACTTGCCCAAACTCATGTCAGTTTTTACTGGAAGGCATTTCGTGTTCTTAAGAAAACAACACTCCCATTCTCAAAACAAAAGATTCAAAAACACCTGAGATCTTATCTTGAACAGATATGCAGAAGAGATATATAGAGAGTTATAAAAAAAGATCATAAAAAGACTTGAATAATGTAAATTTACTCAAGAGGAAATGTTAAAATGACACCTCAACTATGGAACAGTCTTCTGATGTCTGTCTGAACTCTTCAATGTTCTTATATAGATCATTTGATTTATCCTCAGAGAGGAAACTTCTTTTCACAGAGGGTGTGTATACAACACACACACATGTTGGGCTTCTATGTTTTATAGGTTCATTCCATAGACACAATGTCTTTATACTGTACAAACTGTTTATAATATTCCCTAAACCTAACAACCACACAACACTTTCTGATCTTAGATTTTCAAAAGAGTTAATTCTGTATGAATTACAAGCTTGTTTCCTCATAGGAACCCAAAATTTCCCCATAAGGTCAAGGATTTTCACACAACTCAAAGACACACACACACACACACCTACTTGTTTTTCTGCCATATGTCCTACTTTAAAACACAAAAGTACACTTAATTTTAAACTTTAAATTGTACTTAACAATTAAATGTAAACTAAACCAAGTTCAAAAATAAGTAAAGTAATGTATGTCACACTTTAAATATGTTGACCTTTAGTCTGACTGCAAGTATGATGAAGTAAACTTCAATCTGATATACTAAATCTAATATACTACTATAATCTGTGATTATTGGCCCATTATGGATATTTCTCTGTTTTTCATTTTTTTTGTCAGAAGTTTATGAGGCACTGATGTTGTTTATTTGAGCTGGTAACTGTGCATTGAATAGACTGAGAAACAAGTCTTGTTTTTGTTTGTTTCTTGTCTTTAAAACCTGTTCACATACCAGTGATGTATTACTGTACAAATGATATAATTATATTACAGGTTATTGGCAACATGCCACTCGTTATAACAATCACGGCTTGGCAAAAATCACAAAGGCACATCACATGATGAACATTTTACAGGAGTCTTTGCATGGCAGTGCCTGCAGCTCAGACGGCCTGTGGTGTTGTCTCCTTGATATGCACAGGCTTGTGATGTGCTCTGTGTGGACTGGGCGATGGAGCGGGTATGTCAGCAGCCACTGCCAGCTCCTCAATGAGTGTCTCCCTGAATGCCTTCTGGTGCATTGGTACCTCCCCTTTACCTTTTGTGATATGCTTGTATATCAGGAAGGCATTCACGATGGCAATGTCTAAGAAGTGATAAAAAAAGGTCTTATACCACTTCTGGGTTTTGTGGATCACTTTATAATAGCTGATTAGGGCATCAGAAAGGTCCACTCCACCCATGCACCTGTAAGGACAGATGCAAGAACATTGAGACACATATTTTATTCATTTCAAATAGCATAATATATTGTTGATCATAAAATACATACCGGTTGTACTCCTTCACTGTTGGTGGAACACGGATGTCCTTCAACACCAAGTGCCCATCTGCATCTCTGACTCTCCGCTGAACAGTGTCTCCGGCATGGGCTGTGTGGAGTGTTGAACACATGAACACGTCCCTTGTGTCTCGCCACTGGACAAAGAGGAGGGGTTCCTTTCTTATCCATCGGATGGTGCCACGGGGAGAGTTAGAGTCCAGACTATTTGTTTTGGATTTTGGAAAGCCAATTCGATTTGTCCGTATGGTTCCGCATGCCCAGATCCTCTTCTGAAGGAGGTCACAGAAAAGGGAGGGACTTGTGTAGAAGTTGTCTACATACAGCTTGTATCCAGTGCCAAGCAACTGTGTGACAACAAGCTCCATGACAGACTCATAACTGAGCCCCTTGCCACTGTTTCCCTGCAGCTTTCCCTCATACACAAAAAAGTCCCATGTGTAGCCATTGCTGGAGTCTAGCATAAACAAAGTTTATACCCCCAGAGAACAGGCTTGTTCTTCATTTATTGTTTTAGCCCAATACGTACTTTAGAGGCAACTATACGCTCATTTATTGATATTTCCTGACCATGGGGATAGTTTGCTTTGCAGGCGTCCCTTATTTGAACATACAGTGGCTTTATTTTACACAGTCGATCAAATTCTGCCGTACCTCTTCTTTGCCCGACGGCAGCATCATCCACCAAGCTACTGAGATGAAGGGAGTGGCAGATGCTAAGAAACTTCTTTCCTGAGAGAAGATTTTTAGGGAATAGAAAGCTGTATAGATTACCTCTTCGCCAGAAATCAGTTATCGCAGGGAGTTTTACAAGACCCATATAAATAGGGATGGGAATTGATAAGAATTTAACAATTCCGATTCCATTATCGATATTGCTTATCGATCCGATTCCTTATCGATTCTCATTGGGTGAGGGAATAAGTACCAATTTGTTTGTTTGAACGTCATGATGATGACACATTTGCAACGACCGGAACCGATAAGCGGAATTGTTAAGCAGGTACGCTAACGGTTCCAAGGAATCGATTCACTGGGCACCGGTTCTTAAGAAGAACCGGTTCTCGGTTCCCATCCCTACATATAAATGATCATGGCAACGAAAGCAAACATATCCTGTAATGTCACATCAATCCACGGGTTGGAGGGCTTTGAGTAGTGCGTTTGGCCGTAGTCTTTGGTGTTTTGAATTATTGTCAGTAACATGGAGTTTGTAAAGAAAGTTGAAAAAGCTGTAAAACTGTGTAGGTAGCTGTGCACATAACCTTAGGTCCCGGTGAATTGGTGGGTCTGAAGGTGGGCTGTGGTGGTGGCACGTCTGGAATGTCAACATCATTCCATCTCTCTTCAGATGTGCTGCTTGCCATATCAGCGTCACTGCTTCTGCTGCCACTTCTCCCTCGTAGAGTACCTCTTCCTCTCCCTCTTCCTCTCCCTCTCCCTCTTCCTCTTGGTCTTGGCCTCTCTGAGAAGTTGTGGGATGAGACTCCTCTCCTGATGAGGTGCTGTCATCATGTGCTATTTGCTGACTGGCTTCCAGTCTTCATCTGATTCACTGTCAGATGATTGTCTGTGATATAAAATATCAATAAATAATAAAGTTCTATATTCTACTATTTAACATGCATATAATGTACACATCAAAACACAAACCTCAGTACCAACAGTAAAATATGTTTTATAATATAAGAATTGTTCAACAACTTCTTCAAGTGAGAAGCATGTTTAACTCCCTCTTTCTGCCATTTTTTCAAAATGTAAAACTCTTTACACGCTCAAACTCTTTCATAGCAGCTTTTGCGCACGGCCACGATTGCCTGTTAGAATTGACGCACAGCCGCACACGTGTTTGCGCACTGACCTCTCTACTTACAGCTTGAATGTTTCCTGTGAAGCTGCATATTAATCTTTTCAGAATTTGATTGGCTATCAGATACGCCCGTCATTAGCAAACTATGACGCGACAGGATCGATCTATTGTCAATCAAATAGAGGACTGTCCCATCCTTCATCCTGGGCGGTCCTTGGCCATTACTGGCTGTTGTCACCTCTTAGATGCACCTATTCGCTCAAATGAGGTATCAATCAAAAGGGCAAAGGTCAGTGGCCATTTTTAAATAAAATAATCTGTAATGTTTACAAGTGAAGAGACGCTACACCACAGAACGCGTCAGAGATTTGACAGCTCTGTCGACTACATGGAAATGATAATACCATGTTCCTGTGATGTTTATTGACATATATATGTGTTGTGGACTAAACATTTCACTGAATTGGATTAACTGGACCCTTCAGAGTGTAACTATACCGTTTTTGTTGGAATGTTATGGATCAGTGGCTTTATGGGTGAGTTTCTTCAGTTTTGTTGTTGCTTATTTGGTTGTTGGTTGTCTGACAAAGACTCTGATTGCATTGGCTGTGTTGATTGTATCTTAAAATGATTTACATTGTTCGAATCACAAGAATCTCAGCTTTTTAAAGATATGTGATATGTTTAGGTTTTTTTTTATAAGTCGTTGTATTTCCCGATGTTATCAACTAAAACACGCAGTGTACCTCAAACGGCACAGCCGAATGCTAACAGGACAATAAATACTTTAAATCGGCTCTTAGTGTTAAAAAGTCTTCTTTTGAACTTTAGCTGAGCACAATATATACATATAATGATATTGTTAAAATCCATGCTTTTAACCATGTGACATGTCGCATTCCAGGAAAGAAGAAGTATAAATAAATGTCTCTTACTGCACTGATGACCGCAAACAAGACTTAATAAAAGATAACTTTGACGAGGAGCGCTCTTCACTCCATCGCTTTTGTTACCGATCACATGAGCTGTCTTATATTTCTCTGCACTATTACTGTCGTTTTCATCTAAAGGGGCAAAGTAAACATTCAAGAAACCCGGACTTTCTAACTGGTTGTTTACAAGAACAATAATCTACTGCTGCTGCTTACTCACCTTCAACATAATAAGCATGTTGATCTGTGATGGTGTGATGATAAATGTGTATTGCGCTGCACACAGGAGTTTCCTCGGGCATGGATGTTTGTCCCAGAGGGAACTGAAGTAGTTTTGCTGTAAGATTAATCTCATGTTTTTCCCTTTCTACTTTATTTCTCCTTTTTGCGCACCACCATCACTTTTTGAACACCGACGAGCCAAACTGAATTCTACTTGAGGTCACACAAATCCGGCGGTGCTCCTGCAGCACCTACATCATCACAATGATGGTGGTTTGGTGAAAAGTCAAGATTTCTTCAACATTAATTGCGCTGTACAGATATTTTTACTCATGATAACATTCCGGTCATATTCAATATTGACGCCAAAACGTTGCTTTTTCATCTCAGTTTCTCTGCTAATCCAGCATCACATTGTGCCTTGTTTACAAAGGAATCCACAGTGAAATGAAACGAACAAACACTCAATGTTTTACCCACGTGAGCTTGAACGTCTTTAAAAATAAACGTCAACCACGCATTACTTATATCAGAATAAGAAGGAAGCGACTGTTCTTCCACCACCAGGCACTGCACGATGTTGCATGTTTGTCGCTTGGTCTCTCTTGGAAATCCTTATTTTTGCACATATGACACTGGGTTAGTCGCTGTCAAGAGCCCGTCGCTTAATTGACAGGGTTGCCAGATATTCAGAGAAAAAATAAGCAAAACAAGACGAAAATTACCTAATAAAATACAAATTGTTTATACATTTTATAAGATAAAAACTATTTATTAAGACCTAAGTGTCGAGGCTTTTTGATCTAAGTCTAAAGTATAAAGTATAAAAGCGCTTACTAATAAAGAACATGGCAACATTGCGAGAGAGCAGAGGTGCAGAGATGTCGCTATGGTTACCAGTTTGTCAATCATCCCAAATGCAGGAGTGTGTAGTATGTGTACATAGCTTAAGTCATTCACTAACAAGTGGGCAAGGCTAGAGAAGCAGTCATTGATATTCTTCAGTGGAGGCGGTGCTCAACCTATAGTAAACATTTCAGAACCTGGTGTTCGCTGGGCCTGTGTCAATAACAGTTGTCCTTTCAGTATCCAAGACGTCTTCAGTTCAGGATGTTTGCTTTAATACTATATGGAGTGTTTATATAACAAAAGCTCAGGTTAAAATAGAAACCTTAATTCATGATACCTTAAATATATCGTCAGGAGGCAAAGATACTTTCATGTTGCCTGTATCTGTATTTTGAAATAAAAAATCATGGAACCTGTGGACTTGCATTTTATGAATGACAAAAGATCACGATTTCAGGTACTGGAAAAATCAACAAATCAATGATAAAACATTTTTGCATGCAGTATTTGTGAATTTTGCCTCTTATTCATTAAGACCTCACACTGGGTCCTATAGACGTGACTCTACAGTACTGAAATTGCATAAATTGTTTTAACTGCAAAACTTCCAGCTTCTGGTGGAAATGATCAAAAGCCTTATAAAGTGACCATTTCAAGACATGTTCCCAGATAGCACAGGTTCGTCTTTAAGATGTCTGCTTAAGATCTCAAAATGACCAAGTCCGTATTCATGCAAAATCTTACCGCAAAGAGTTGCTCCTTGTGACAAAATTCTAAGAAAATTCCCTTACAATCACAGAAAAGATCCTAGTAAAGAAAAAAGTAATTCATAATAGATCTTATCCCTTAAATTATAAGGTCCAACATTTTAGGAGTAGTGAGGAGGACTTTTAAGAGACTAAAGGGTTTCTTTAGTAGCAGAGAAAGTTTACGAAACACGAAAAGTGAGAAGAAATGTGTTGCAATGCATGACAATTTCCATATTACTTTTAAGTTTTATCAGATTTTTTTATTATTTTGTTTTTGTGTGTGTGTTCAATTTTAGATTATCTTGGATTAGGTTTTCTTCTATAGCTGATTCGATGCAATGCAAATTGTAAAAGAGCTATAAAATACAATTACATGAAATAGAATGACAGTGAGTTAATAAGACAGCACATTTGATCTTTGTGAGCGATCCTTTTAGAGACACGCTTACATCTCCAAAACAGCGCAGAAATGCCATAGCGCCAGAAATCGAAGAAATCTCTACATGAACATATTCAGCAACAGGAGAAGTGCAGCTATGCAGCAGAGATGATTTGGTTCTGTCACAACCTTCTATGGGGATCACACAAACACTTACAGCACTTACTGTATTTTCCGCACTATAAGGCGCATCGATTATAAGGCGCACCTTCAATGAATGGCCTATTTTAGAACTGTTTTCATATATAGGGCGCACCGGATTATAAGGCGCATAGAATAGAAGATACTGCGTTTGACTGGGTTTGCGTTATGCATCCACTAGATGGAGCTGTGCTGGCGCAGGTCATCTTCTTGCTTCCTCCACTTCCGTACCATTGATTCATTAATTTTGAATTCTCTCGCTGCTGCTCTATTCTCATATTCTACTGTGTGACCGACAGCCTTGAGCTTGAACTCTGCGTCGTAAGCGTGTCTCTTGATAGGTGCCATTTTGGGGTCTTTATAGAGACACAAGTGTTGTGGGACTGTGAGTAAGAACAGTACCGGTGTTTACTGACTACGGTAGCCGTAATGCTGCAAGCGGTGCGGATTCGTAGTTTACCAGTCGCACTAAAACATTTTTTATTATTAAATTGTTTTTATGGTTTTTCATACTGAAACATTTTGACCGAGCGCCTTGATCCATATATAAGGTGCTCCGGATTATAAGGCGCACTGTTGTTTTTTGAGAAAATTAAAGGCTTTTAAGTGCGCCTTATAGTGCGGAAAATACGGTACACAAACTTATTGTGTCACTCTTAATTTTCTATCAAATACATTGAAACTAACAACATGGTAAATAATAAATAATATATATATGTATTCAGACCCTGATGTTCATTCTCTTTCAACGGGTGCAGTGTTGTTGACTTAAAGGGATCATTTGACGAGGCTAAAACAAATATTATTGTTCGCTTTAGATGTAATATAATGTGTATACATGATTTAAGGTTGATAAACGCTGTATTTTGCACATACTGTGTATGTTTGTATCTCCTCTTTGCTCCGCCTCTCTGAAAGTCGCTGATATTTTACAAAGCTCATCGCTCTGAATAGTGAGGTGTGCTACGATTGCCCAGGTCACTAGTGCGTAGTGATTGGTGGAATACTGCACGGAAATGTAACGCCTCTCACCATATTCATGGCTGCGACGGTACAATGACATTTACAAGACCGCCCACATTACTTGTGTTTAGATCTGGGCGGTCTTAGTGTCTAATACATGCATGGGCAACTTATAAAACGAACGAAAGACACAGAAAAACACATATTTCTGGCGAATCACCCCTTTAATCACATTTGTATGTTGTGGCAAATTTGCTGTAAGAGATAATTCACCCCAAAATGAAAATTCTGTCATCATTTAATCAACCTCAAATTGTCCCAAACCTCCGTACATAATCTTTGTTATGTAGAACACAAAAGAAGATATTTTTAAAACGGTTGAAAACTGAACAGTTCTGGTGCACCATTGACTGCCATTGTAGAATTTGTCCATTATTATAGTAGTCAATGGTGCCCTAGAACAGTTGGTTAAAAACATTCTTCCAAATATCTTCTTGGTGATCAACTATTTTTATGCAGGTTTGGAACAATCTAAGGGCGAGTAGATGATGCCAGAATGCTCATCTTTGGGTGAACTAATTCACCCAAAAAATAATATTCTGTCATCATTTACTCATCCTCTGATTGTTCTAAACCTGTATACATTTCTTTCTTCTGCAAAACACATCTACTGTATATAAAACATCTGAGCTATGAACACAAAACTAACTGAGAAAGCAAAATTCTGAAGACTGGAGACGGGACAGATATATAAACACATCAGATATATATATACATGACTCATATTTTCTCACTTTTCATTTCGCTTAAATGCCTTTCATCGCCTATTTATTTAATCCTCCCTAATGTCATGATGTGTTGAACTGTTCCATGAGAATTTGTTTCATTTGGTCTGTGATCCTCCATTAGATGAATTGAAATGTGTGAATAATGATGAACATGCTGGTGTGAATAACATTTGTGTTGAATCAACTGCACATTACATATAGACTTATCACAATACAGTCAAGAACACAAATCACACAACAAATGTAAGAGCGTAAGACAATAGCAGAATCCTCTACTGTATGTGTTTACAGCACGTATAGCTCTCAGAACAAAACTCTTACTAGAATTAGTTCAATTCAATCAGATTTGATTTTATAGCACTCAGACACATGCACATTGTCATGATACGAATTGACAGAACCCAAGCGCAGGCAGGTAAGGGTTTACAAAAATATTTTATTAAAATAAAATACTTAATACTCTAGATATATTATCAACTGTTCACAAAAGAATTTGCGATAATATGATGGATTGCACAGTTAGCATTCATAGAAATAATTATTCTGCGTCTTTCTGATTTGAGTCTGACTAATGTTATAAGCAAATTCAAGTATTAAACCTGATTCCACATAGGTAGTCTTAGTCTATACCTACAGCCAGACGGAAGGGGAATGAAACACTGATGGAGTGGGTGATCTGGATTATTTGTGCTCTCCAAATCAGAGCCAAGATGACAATAAGTATTCTTTCTACAACTTGTTGACTGTAAAATATATGAAATGATACAGTATGTTAGGGCAAAGCTGTATGCTGTAAAACCAGTTTTGTATGTTTACTGTTCATAAGAAAAACACCCACATTCCCAAAAAGATTGAAAAACAACTTCATAAGCAGCAGAAGATACAACAACATGAATCACAGTTCACACCTGTCCTCTCTCATAATGCCAAATACTCTTTAAATATAGAGATCTGCACCTCCAGATTAAAACCTCCACCATGAGAAACTGGATTTCAGATCTTTAAGTGTAACTGGTATAATGAAAGAGGACATGTGTGAACTGTCATTCATGTTGTCGTCTCTTCTGCTGTTTTTAAAGATTTATGACATCAGATTTTTATCACCAGGACTTAAATAAAAAAAAATCTGAATTTATAACCTCAAATTTGATTGTCCTTTTCTTACATAATGTCTTCGTTGTTGTTTGGTTATTATCTTTTCTTTATAGCCCCTCTTAAAGGACTCATGGGACGAGCACTTTCAACAAGTCGGTATGATTTATTAGGGTCTTGATGAAATGTCTGGAACATATTTTGTTTGAAGACTAAGTAGCATATGACTTTAAGGTCCTACTTTGGTTTATGGAGTGTCCAACGACAAGTTTATGTACATACAAGGTGTAAAAACACTATTTTGTCATAATAATAGCCAGTTATTCTTACCTTACTCTCTGACTGACTCTCAAATGATTCGTCCGCGATTCATCCGTCTAGTCCCCTCCTATCCGCTAGGCTTGTGTCATGTGATTGGTCAGATGGTGTAGTCTGTTGTGATTTGTCAAACGCGTTCATCAAGTGTCGCAAATGGAACGCCTTTCATCATTATGGTTTACAGGTGGTTGGATGTCATATATATTATATGTGTAGCTAGAGATGGCGGCGATTTTACCTTACCAGTTTGAGCCCGAGTCTGACGAAGAAACATCCGAAGACGCTAATCCACAACAAACTTGTGGATTAGCCAAACATTGCGGGTTTGTTGAAGTTTCAACATTGTTCAAGCATTAATTGTGGGTGCAAATGTGATATTGACCATTTTAACATTGACTCAATGCTTGTTTACTATTGAGGTAATCAATGTTTAGAATTTTGTTCTGTTGGTATTTTTTATGGTTTTTGGTACTTAAAAACAACAACAGCTACAGTTGGTTTAATGGTAAATATAAGGTATTAGGATAGACAGTTTTGTTAAGGTTGGTCCAAAGTTTCTTTTTTTTTTCAGAGATAAAATCGGTATGACCCGCTCCTGTCTTTGAAGAATGTATTATAATCCAAAGTGTTTGTCTTTCATTTTGTTTCTGTGCAAAACAACCAGTCGACTGTGACTGTAACACAAAAGATCTCTTTCTGTGCTGATAAATCACAGACATTGTTCTGTTCATTTGAAGTCAGATTATCATGAACTTTGCTCTTGTGTTTGGTCATCAGAAGTGTGTGAGATGTTTATTTCTGTGGACCTTCAGTTGGAGATCGGTTTCAAACCAGTTCCTTTACCAACTGCTGTTTCAGATCCAATTACTATCTTGAGTTGTTAGTATTTCCTGTAGCTCAGAGGATTGCACATACATATGTTTAAATGTATAGGGTAATGCAATATAAGTCACTTTGGTTAAAAGCATCTCCCAATTGCATAAATGTAAATGTATGTAACCCTGTATGACAGGTTTAAGTCTAAAAACACTTGTTTGCTGTTTATTAGTTTACTTCAAAAGTCATATTTTGCAACAGTGAACTTTATTCTTCAGGTCAGGCCGCACGTTTGAACTATGACCTCAGACAGATTTGATAATGTGACTCCTTAAAGTTTTGGTCACCAGTATTTATGTGACGTTTACTGTTTAGTGTCGTTGAATGTTACAAATGTTACAAATGTGACTCTAACTTGTGAAATATCCCTTTAACTCAGTTAAAACAATAAGATGATCTGTTCAGATGACTTTTCTTACAGTAATGTTTCTCCTTTACTGAACACAAAGTGGGTGTCCGTCATTCATTTGATCATTTGTGTCCAGCACTCATCATGTCTACTCACAATAGAACACAGTTTCATTAGGTCTATAGTCACTTTATGATGTGTGGGTCAGATCAGACAGAGAACACAGGTGTACACTGAACTCAACTTTACTACAGTATTTGATTTACATCATCAAATCTCTCCACCATCTGACAAACATGTTGAATGTGTTCATTATGAAGAGACAGAAACACATGCAGAAGATCAACAGCTCACTGTTGTCTTTAATGAACCACATTCTTGGTTTGTAATTTACACAGTAACATCATCTGAGCTCCAGAAACTGTCTGAGATGTTTTTCTTCTCGTCCTACAGAAGTGAGTCAGTGCTGGATGATGGCGTCTGTTAAAGAGCTTCTCAAGAAGACGCTGTATGATCTGAGAAAAGATGATCTCAAAGAGTTTCAGTGGCACCTGAGGAATGATTATAAGTTTCCAGCTTTTGGACTGGAGGAAGCAGATGTCTTAGATACAGTAGATAAGATGGTGGAGCGTGAGAAACAAGAAGGAGCTGTGAAGATCACACTGGAGATCCTGAGGAAGATAAACCAGAACCAGCTGGCTGAAGAACTAGAGAAAAAACACAAAGAAGGTAAAGGAAGAGTTTCATCTGATGTTAAAGTTCATGAGTCTGTTATTCTCTCTCCTTTATTTGACTGTGAAGCTGTTGATTGTGATTAAAGTGAGTTCAGAAACAGACTGAAGAACATCTTAAAACAGAAACATGAGCGCTTATTGAATTGTGATGTAGAGACTGAACTGAATAATGTTGAAACTGATCTCTACATGCTGGAGAACGAGACTGATGGAGCAGTGACATCACACATACACGCATCACATTATTCTTCTGTCCCATCTTGAGTCCACACAACCAGTTTCCCTCAGATCACATACAGTAAAGAATAACGACCCTCAGATGACTCAGATCTGGATTAAACACACACATGAGCCACAACTGAGCCAAATCTCAGCCGAGAGATAACTTATAACTGGACCAGAACAAACTGAAATGAATTCTCTTTCAGCAACAGCACTGTTTCTAAACATTTCTTTTAAACAGTACTATGCAACCGGTAATGACCCGTTCATACGTGAGTTTGTATTTAAATATGTGTCAAATCATATGTAAATATTGCTGTTTCACTACACATGGTTCTAAATTGTACCAAAAAAGGGTTCTTTGGCTTAAAACAATATCACAATCCCTTTTTAGTGCTATATAGAACCTTTTTAGGTTTTATAGAACCTCAGAGGTTCTATAAAGAACCATATCGTTATCAGAAAATAGGAGGGGTTTTAATTTAGTTATTTCTATTAATTCATTCATTTATTTTTTACAGATTATACGAGTTTCTATTTCCGTTTCTACATTATAAAAGCAATAAGCTACGGAGCTCTTTTAGGGACATGGTGGTGGAAAAAATATGAGCGGAGAGAGGAAAAATAATTTTAGAGCTTTTGCGTTCTCTCGCAAAACTTTTGCATTCCCCTGAGAAAAATTGCGTTCTCTCGCAAACATATTTGCGTTATCACGCAGAACTTTTGCGTTCTCTTGCAAATATATTTGCGTTGTCTCGTAAAACATTCAAACGTCCTGTTATTCCACTCCGTACATTAACAATGGAGCGGTTCATACTAGATTCCCGGACCAATAACTTGTGAGCTAAATGTTGTTATAACACAAACAACACATTATTCCTTAGACAAGGATCAACAACCTAGTCTTCCTCACAGTGGCGGTTTTAGGCACGGGCGAACCGGGCAGCCGCCCGGGGCTATATGGGGAGTCTGCAGACCTGGAGCATGCAGTTTTGCGCCCCCAGGCAGTTTTACGCCCCTGCTGTTCCTTATTTCTCCAGCAGGGGGAGTTGATTGACAAAATAAAACATGAATCAAACTGCTAACCAAATATCTTTAGTTACCATGATTTTTTGTTGACATTGTAACGATATGCAGAACAGTTTAAAGTATTTGTAGATATCTACTAATGGTCTTAATACATAGCTTACAGGAGACAATTGATTTGCAATTGCAAGTGAAAAGTGAAAATTTGCATTTATAATTCATACAAGTTCAGAGAGATTTATTTAACTAAAACTTTTTTAAATAACAAGACAGTACAACTGCATGATCATTTAATATTTTTTTAATTATTTCCAAGTATTATTACAAACGAGATCAATAATATCACAGCATAATAGGCCTAACTAGTCAGCCAACAACTACTATTAAGAAAACAAGATACACGATTAATTGAGCACTAACAATCACAAACGTGATAAAACCCACATAAGGTGCTCATACATTTTAATCCAGATTATTAAGTTAAAATATTTAATGGAAAATATCAAAGAAGTATATTGTATGAACAATAGATAATTTGATCATCTCTTTAACAACTCAGATCAAGATCCATATGGGACTTATGTTTTTAATTTGAGTTTGAACATGTTTGTGGTTGTTGGTGCTCAATTATTGATTTTTTTTATAAAAAACTTGAGTGTGTGTGCAGCTAAACTGAAATAGTTTATATATAATATATAATGCACGTTAACAGGGCCAGAAGAATATCTTACCAGGACAGGCCATCTCGCATTGACTACAGAGACAAAATAAGAATAAATTATAAAGAAAATAAATATGAAAATGAGTAAGAGATATCAAGTTGGCATACACGTGGTTAGCTAAGGTTGATCCAGACACAACCTTGACCTGGTCGCCAATAAGTATTAATTGTATTGTCTTAGAGTTTAAATTACACTCAACAATATCTATATTATATATATATATATATATATTAAGATGTTTAAATTAATTCATAACAATATCAATTAATGGTCAAAAAACGATGCATGTTGGACCATTTCTTAGTAAGGAAAACGATTACTTACCATTCCTCTATCTCGCGATAGACGAAGTTATCTGTTAGGTCTGATCTGGTGGTTCATAATGAACAACGAATCCCTACTGGAGAAATAAGGAACAACAGGGTCCTAAAACTGCATGGGGCGTAAAACTGCCTGGGGCGCAAAACTGCATGCTCCAGGTCTGCAGACTCCCCATTCTCGCCCGGGGCGCCAAATTTTCACGACACATGGGGGGCGGCAAAAGCACTTGAAAAAGAAAAATAATGTGCCCCGCTAAGCGGGTTTCTATTATCTATAATATAACTGTCCGTGTGGGGAATTGGCAAATTGCCGCCCCTGCTTGCTGAGAATAGTGATGGCCGGTTCGCGAATGAATCGTTCCTTTGAACCGGTTCTTCATAGTGAGCCGGTCGAACCGGTTCACCAAATCGAACTGAATCGTTCAAAGCGGTTCGCGCCTCCAGAAAGCTATCATCCACATATTTCCTCAGTTACACACGCATGCCCCCCTAGAGCGGTTCTCGTTAATGATTCAAGAATCGGTTGCAACAGTTTTTGGATCAACAGTACATTAATTGAACCAAGAGCTGGTTCACTGTCTTTCGGACACGTTCGAGATGTGAACCAGGCCGGTTCAACTGATGAGCTCTGATGCACGTGCGTGCGTGTTTGTGTTTTTATGAAAAATAAAAATATTTGACAATTTTTGAAACAGTCTGTAATAAAGTAAAACATAAGATGTGTTTGGCTCAGCTACATAGATTAGCTTTTTACCAAAATAGAATTACATACAAAACACATATTATACATATAAGAAACTACATTTGCAGCATAAAAACCTTAACGGGGAACACACTGTATAATTGTCAGAACTATTTGTATTTTATTTATATGTTAACGTGGCTTAAAATGCATTAATGTTGTGCATTTTTGTTTTATAATTACTTTAAAGATTGAAAACAATTCCTAAGCTCTCAGTTTGTAAAACTAAACTACACATTCATTTGTTTCATGTTGAATCCATGGTATTTTCATGAACATATCTTATTTCATATTTAAACAAGATGATACAAATCTAAACGTTATCATGCACGGGAACGAAACAAGCGGATTGAATCGTTCTCGCAGAGAACCTTGAGTCACAAAATCGGTTGCATTGCATTGGCTTTCCGGTCATCAACCGAGAGCCGTGTCTCTCAGACACGTCCGATTTGTGAACCGGTTGATTGTTGTGAACCGGTTGATCAGCGCTAGTGAGTTGATAAACTGCGGCTGCGCAAGCGTGTGTGTGAAAACTAGCAGGCTTCTCTCACTCTGAAGTTAAAAAAATTCTTGGAATTTAGAAAAATCAATCTGACAAAACGTAAGTTTATTTAATAACAAATAAATAACAGATTATTCACTTTATAACATTCGCTTGCATATTACTGCCGTTGTCTGTATCTGTGTGCATTATCTGCTTAACTTAAATGTGATAAACTTATCAGATCATGATGATGTTTTAGGTGATGATAATTAATGACTTAAAGTGTCTTCATTAAATGTTCAGCCAAGTGTATTTTCATCCCGACCGAACGCCATTACGTTCTGGCGTAAATGAACCGATGAACCGGTTTTTTGAACCGGTTCATTGAAACGAACTGTCCGAAAGAACCGGTTCGCGGAAAAGAGCCGGACTTCCCATCACTAGCTGAGAAGCGCAGAAGCTGTGTTATAAGTGTAAAGGGGAGGGGCCGCGCCCGTGATGGACAGTTCACCTCTCCCAAATAGAGCGGACAAGGAGGGGGATCCACTCAGTGGGCTAAAGTCAGTCACACATTGACTTTCTTCCAAATAACGCACATTTCATTCATAATATTAAAGCACAGGCCTTTGATTTGCATGTTTTTTTTCTGAATTGTGTGTGTGAAATGGCTAATAAAAAAAAAGGTAATCCAAAACGATTATGTGGAGGTGAAGTGGTTTAGTCTTGATTGTCGAGTGCCAGATAAACACAGCGACAGTGATTGAGAGAAAAAGGTTTAAGCCGTCAGGTGCCCAATATAGGAAAAAATAAAAGTAGAAGAGGAGAAAGGAGCAAAAGATAAAGGTATGTGTAATATGATTCAAAAATGGAAGGAAGGAGACGGGAACCGGAAGACATTCAAAACATTTAATAAATAATATAAAAGCCGACGGCCCCTCACGGAAGACCGCCGGCTAACAAACAAACAAACCAAAACATAATATAACAGCCAGCGGCCCCTCACGGACGACCGCCGGCGAACAACAACATTAAAACAATACAAACACAAGCTCGGGCCCGGTCCTCTCTCTTCGACGGTTGCTTGTTCCTTTTATATGCTCCCAATCTCCTACATGATGCGAGGCCGGTGCGCGCACCACTGGCGCTAATTAACAATTACTTACCGGCCTCGAACCACGGTCTCGCCCCGCCTACTCTACTACAGTATGCAACTCCGTTCTCTCTGTATGATAACGGTAATGTTATCCATGTCATCAATGAAGGGCTAATGTTAATGGGTGGTAACGTTAACTCTGACGTTTGTTAGCCTTCTTGCTATATGATGCTTGCTATGCTAATACAACAATAATTCGGTCTTAACTCTACAAACACGAGATCTAATTTCACCGTAAGATTGTGCTTTGCAACAAAACTGTTTCAAGTAAAGTTATTATTTATTTCCATCATTGGGATTAATATTGGGCCCTGAAATTAGCCAACGGAATTAACATATGTGAAGGAAGTTTCAAAGAGGAACATTTGCTACAACTCTGTTGCATAACAAAGAATATCATTCGGGGCAGTAACCAAGGAGCTAATTGTTCCTTCCTTAGATTAGATTAATAAAGCGTCTAACGAGTCATGACAGACATTTGGCATGTAAGGGCATGTTTATTTAAATTTGCAATTCATAAGAGTTATATTTAGTGGTGGGCATAGATTAATTTTTTTAATCTAGATTAAAATGGCTCATTTCAATTCTGTCGAAGGCATTCAGTATGTGTGCTACCCAAATAATGACTAAAAGTAAGTCTTTGAGAACAGGGGCTCAATCTCCTGTTTCCAAAATGCATCACAAACTGCTTGAGAAAACTGTTCTACTATGATAATTTGTGATGAAAATTAAATTATGTTCAATAAGATGTACTTGTGTTAACTTCCTCATTAGCTAAGGGATGCTTTGCGTTTAGGTGGTACTTGAGACTGGAAGAGCTCCTACAGTACATTTACATTTAGTCATTTAGCAGATGCTTTTATCCAAAGCGACTTACATAGAGTTAGGGAGCAACAAGTGATATGTCATACAGGAGCCATAATACATTAGGTGCCAATACAAAGTTACTGGTTTCAACTAAAGCTAGACCACTACCTGTTGAGAGAACTTTTTTTTTTAAACCAACTGTATGTAAACCAATTCCGTACAGAAAACAAATTCCACATTGAACAAGGTGCAAACAACCTTAGTCTTGTCGAGGTTTCCATTGGGTAGCATCTTAAAAATTAATTTTCCCTGAAGCAAACCCGGCGGCTTCATAGCTGCATCCATGTTAGCACGTCACGTTTGATCTGGTAATTTCACAGTAACGTTATGTTGTGTTCAGATTCTGATAACTTATACTGTTTTGTGCAGAATTGTGTTTTTAAAATGTTCTGTTGAAGGATTTGTGCAATTGAGAAATATAAGCTTGTCTTACAATTATATTGTTATTGTAAAACATGGCTGTTTGTGCAAAAATTTGTTTTTTTCTCAGATGGGTGGGAGGGCACCCAGAGGGGATCTCGCCCGGAGAGTGATTCAATGTAGAACCGCCACTGCTTCCTCAAAACGAGAATATAAATGTATCTCTATATGAGCAGGCGACATGGGGTAGTCCAAAGAGACCGTCTACAAAGTGACTGTAAATCCTAAAAGCGTTATTAAAAAAATATCATTAATAACTTAAATGTTACACACTGTAGTCTCACCAAATTCAGATTACAGATTAATGGCCTCCTGCTGAATCTAAACTGGTTTTAGTTATACGACATTTTGTAGCACTGAAGTGAATTACTCTTTATTAGCCTAATGATCTTCGGGTTTTGCGCTTTATAGAGGATCCCTTCGGTCTTATCTCAGCCGGCTCCCGCCTGGGGCTCGATTTGTTAAACATTTTAGTTCATGTTCATTGTTTACGTTACGTAGAATGGGGTGTCATTTGTGTTATAATAACTTTTAGCTCACCAGTTATTAGTCCAGGAATCTACGTCTATAAACCAATGTTTACGGAGCTAGTCTCAAACTCAGCCAGCAGGACATTAAACATGAAGTCTTTTTCCGAATTCAAAATTGTTTTCGAGATAACGCAATGTTTCTCGGGGGAACGCAAAGATTTTGCGAGATAACGCAAAAGCTATCAAAAATATTTTTCTCTTCCCTCTCATTTTTTTCCACCACCATGTCCCTAAAAGGGCTCCGTAATAAGCAAGACATGTAAATCAAGTAATACTTTTATTTCCTATTGGTCACATCATTAAATGTCATGCAACATTCAGTATATTTGAACATATTAATACCTCTCATAATTCATTCATTGCAGCTTTAGGGGAAAAAAACATATAAGCCCTAAACAGAGACAGAGGAAAAGTAAAGAAATAAGTTGAAGCGCATTTTAGCACAAAAGTAGTAGAAATGTGAGAACATAAAACTATAGAAATTAAAGTATACATATAACCAGGAAAGTTGTAAAAATACATGACTACTATTTAAAGTTAACTGGTCAGCAAGATTATACAGCACTACAGCCATGAACTCAGACAAGAACTACAATGATTTAATCTTATATTGTTTTCTGCATTAAGTTCTACATCCATTATTATTATTTATTTGAGTTTCTGCCCAAACATAAGTAGGTTCCAGGTCTGGCATGGGGCACAAATTTGCAGGCCATGATCATCCCAGATTTCCACCATTTTCCATCTATGGCTGTGGTCATCATCCTTGAGCATTAGGCTTAACCAGAGCTGTGTCTGTCAGGTGTTTTAAGGAGCCTGAAGATAAGACATGAAGACAAAACAAGTAGTTAGTGTAGAGGTCTCTCTCATATGTTAAAATGATCTCTTGACAGAAGTTTTGTTGAGCTGACTCCTGCATTATAAACATGTTTTTGGTAATGAAGATAATGTTTTTGCTAAAGATTCATTCGTAAATTTTGATTACTTACCTTTGAATGAGTCACTGAATTTGTCTCAACCGTCAAAGTCAGACCTGCAGTCGTTCAGAGCTTTGCTTATAAGTCACCTTAAATAGAGACATGTACATATATGTACTATTAGAACACACGAAACGTAATTTCCAAAATTATTTAAACTGTAAATTGCTGTTAAGGATATCAACTCAAGAAACATGAATATATCGCCTTTAAAACATTAAGTATTACACAGTTGTCAGACTTCTGAGCTGATCTGATACTTGGTTGGCACAGCGAGAAATACCGTCTCCTTCAAGTTCACTCCCAGCACAAGGTCATATACAAAACTCTGAAATATCAATAAATAAACCTAAATACAAATTAAACACAAATACTGTTGAAAAACCAGATAATGTGCATGAAAATATTTTAGAAAAATGGTTTATGGAAGTTCAACCAGTAGAAGTAAATAACGATTGATGATATAATATTTGTTGTAAATATTGAGTTGAGTATAAACATTTTAACTATCCTAAATCATCCTAAAGCAGATTACGATAAATTATATACCCATAGAGTATCTTCAATAAAATAAAAAACATAAAATATACGATTAAAAACAGTCTGAAGCTTACCTGTGGGGTGTCAGTCTGCAGGTACCTCAGCAGGACTGTTAAATCAGGACAAACAACCAATCAGGAGGCAGCTTCTAAATGACGGATTTAATTTAAACCAAAAAAGGCAGGAATAAAGAACTGTCACGAAAAAGGAAGTGATAGGACCCAAATGCAGGCAGAAGGTGGTGAGGTAAAACAAAATACTTTTAGTTAAATGGACACCAAAACAAAACCCACAATGGGGTAAAATGACTTGGATAACAGAGACAGCCAAACAGGAACAAAAAACTCACGGAGGGAAAACCAACTGTAACAAAATCAACAAGGATAACAAACAGGAACAGGGTACTGGAATTGAACGCTGGGACACAGCGTAGGGATTAATCCTTGAAACAGCAGTTCAGACGATCAAGCAGATAACAAAGTAACAAGAACAAACAAGCACAGGACAGAGAATACAAGGGCATTAAATAGGGAGACGAACAAAGGATAAGTAACAATAGGCAGGTGTGGGTATTAAAACACTCAAGGGAAGCTAACGAGGAGCAAGAGGGGTGGGGCCATAGACGAGATACGAGAAAGCGCATGACAGCCAATATATAAGCCATTTCATGTCTTCCTCACACAAAACTCTAGGTAATGCCATGACTCCGCTGCAAGAATAAAACATGACAGCGGAATCATGACAAGAACCCTTTCCCAATACAAAGAACCATTTCAGCTGAAAAGAGGTTCTTCAGAAGACATGCTTCTAAATAATACAATTACCATCATTAAAGAACCTTTTATGAACCATTTCTTTAGAGTTTACTGTATGGGCTCAAACACAAAATATACAATAATTTAAAGCTCAATAGCTTTTAAAGAGAATGCAATCTTACGCAAAGCATGATGGGAACGGAAATCCCTCTCATTGAGTAAATGAATAGTAATGCTGACACAGTAATGTAATGTCTTATATGATGGAGGATTTAATCTTCTTGTTGTTTTCCTTTAAAGGTGCAGTTGACAGTAAAGCTGTTGATGTTGATTACAGTGAGTTCAGCAACACACTGAAGAAGTTATTAAAACAGGATTATGAGAGAATATTGGATGGTGATTCAGACAAGAAGAGATACTTGACTGATATCTACACTGATCTCTATATAGTGAAGAATAAGACTGGTGGAGTAGTGAATGAACATGAAGTGAGACAGATTGAATTACATAGAACTGCTGGTGAGGACACGTCAGTCATGTGTAATGACATATTTAAAGTCCAGCGTGATACAGGTCGACAAAACAGAAAAGTGCTGACGCTGGGCATTGCAGGTGTGGGCAAAACTGTCTCTGTCAGTAAATTCATCCTTGACTGGGCTGAAGGAAAAGAAAATCAGGAAATCCTCTTTATTTTTCCTCTGCCCTTCCGTCAACTGAATCTGATTTCAGGGAACCGCAGTCTAATGGGACTGATTCATGAATACTTCAGTTGTACTAAACAACTGTCATCACTGCCTAAAGAAGAAGGTAAAGTGATGTTCATCTTTGATGGTCTGGACGAGTGTCGTTCTCCTTTGAGCTTTGAGACGAGCAAGAGATTGACAGATGTTCATGAAAAAACAACTGTGGACGTCATAATAATAAACCTGATCAAAAGAAATCTACTTCCGTCCTCTCTCATCTGGATCACCTCCAGACCAGCAGCAGCCCATCTGATACCTCCAGATTACATTGATCAGGTGACAGAGATCAGAGGATTCAACGATGAGCAGAAGGATAAATACTTCACCAGAAACAGCAAACCTGACATGTCAGAGAGAATCATCTCACACATCAAGAGATCCAGAAGTCTGTACATCATGTGTCATATTCCCGTCTTCTGCTGGATCTGTCTCAGTGTTCTCCAGCCTCTGATGACTCGAGAGAATCAGGACAAAACTCCCACAACTCTCACAGGGATGTACATCTACTTCTTACTCTCTCAGATGGAACAGATGAAAGAAAAAAAACAAAGTGCCAGTCTTCCACAGTCTTTTGAAGATGTTGTTCTGAAGCTCGGGAAACTGGCCTTCAAACAGCTTCAGAAAGGAAATCTGATTTTCTATAAAGAAGATCTTGAGGAATGTGGGCTGGATGTCCGTGATGGTGTGGTTTTTTCCGGGTTATGCACTCAGATTTTTCAGAGAGAAAAGCCAGTTTCTGGGAGAAAGGTGTTCAGTTTTGTTCATCTCAGTGTTCAGGAATTCCTCGCTGCTCTTTATGTGCTTTTCATTTACAGAAACAAAAAAACAAACCCATTCTGTCTCACTCTTGGAGACAAACTAAAAATGATATTCAAGAAAAATTCACTGGTTAACCTTCATAAGATTGGAATTAAAAATGCTCTTCAGAGTAAGAACGGACACCTGGATCTTCTCCTGCGGTTCCTCATGGGTCTCTCTCTGGAGTCAAATCACAATGAGCTGAAAGATCTTCTGCCCTCACTGAAGATCACAGCAGAACACATGGGACAGACTGCTGAATATATCAACCAGACAATTAAGAATGAAGAATCATCAGAGAAGAGCATCAATCTCTTCCACTGTCTGAATGAACTGAATGATGATTCACTGATAACAGAAATCCAGAAGTATCTGAATTCAGAAGGTCTTTCAGCACAAGATCTCTCTTCTGTTCAGTGGTCTGCTCTGGTGTTTGTGCTGCTGATGTCTGAAGAGACTCAAGAGATGTTTGAGATGCAGAAATACAGAAGATCTGATGGAGCTGTGATTCGACTTCTGCCAGTGATCAGAAACACCAGAAGAGCTCTGTAAGATTCATCTCTACATTCATTCATATCAACACAACACTGACACACTTGAGTAATCTGATTTTATGCAACTTTACATCAAACAACATGTATTACTGTAAAACATGATATTTCTAAACCTGGACAATGTTTTTTCCCTAAATTTTTGAATTAAATGTAGGTTGTGCATCAAATATTATAATTAAAGTTATATTAGTTTGTCTTTAGATTGACAGCAGCGGGTAGTTTTTGTCACTGAATTCATTGTTTTAATGAAGTTATCAGAATATATGAACCATCTCAATATAAACACAAACAAGTATTTGTGTTCAATTTTTATTTGTACACACATGTAATGCTTTTAGCTTTCCTGCCGCTGTATGTTCACATGATTTATGTGTTTTATGTATGTGTTGTCTATTAAAGCACTAAGTGTTTCATTTGAATGTGTTGTTTGTGTTTTTCCTGCACGCAGTCTTCAGAACTGTAATCTGACTGAAGAGTGTTGTGTAAGTTTGTCTTCATGTCTACAATCATCATCGTCTCTGAGAGAGCTGGACCTGAGTAACAATGATCTGAAGGATTCAGGAGTGAAGCTGATCTCTGATGCTCTCAACACTCACAACTCTCAACTACACACACTAAGGTCAGACACTTTACTAACATCATTTAACATGATTTTTGAATGTTGTAGAAGCCTGATCACTTATAAAAGTCCCATCACACCTCTCCTCAGTGAACACACCATCTGAGCCTCATTCATGAGTCACTAGCGGATGAGTTACACCACACAATATACACAAGAAGAAGAACAAGAGTGACCCTTTACTACACAAACACCACCAATACCTGAGAGTGTGTGTCATACACTAGATGTTCTTTACAAACTAACATTTGTGACTTTTGTGTCATTGTGTTTTGTTTGTGTTTAGATTGTCGTTTTGTAATGTGACAGAAGAGTGTTGTGTAAATTTGTCTTCATGTCTACAATCATCATCGTCTCTGAGAGAGCTGGACCTGAGTAACAATGATCTGAAGGATTCAGGAGTGAAGCTGATCTCTGATGCTCTCAACACTCACAACTCTCAACTACACACACTGAGGTCAGACACTTTACTAACATCATTTAACATGATTTTTGAATGTTGTTTTATCTTTTAACACAATACAGGTCAAATAATCTCTATGAATACATTTATAATGATGTGTCAGGTTCTTAGAGGTCATAAAGCATCTGGCCCACATCACGTCTCAATCAGGTTGATCTAAACCGTCACTTTCCCAGGAGTTAGTAGCTGGAATATAAGAATACTACATGAAAAGAAGTGAGTTCTAGACCTTAGAAAGTAAAGCTGTAAAAGAGGTCTTATAGAGTCCAGCTGCTCCCACAGAGGTGTTAGAGACCCAGAGAACACCATCAGCTTTAACAGCTCATCTCAGTCTGAAAGAGAGAAACTGAAATGATTTGAGACTCTTGTCACTGAAAATATCTTTCAGGGTATAATGAGCACAATCACCTCAGGCTTTAAAACACAAGGTTTTATTACTACAGGGATCAAGGGAGGAAAACTTTTGGATTTGAGTTTCTCTGCATCTTAAAGAGACATTAAAGCTGATTTATTATAATTAATTGTGAAACAAAAAGATTGAAGCATTCAGGAACAGACACAGAAATATTGGAAACAGAGCAAAATCTTGTCATCATAAAGAGAGATTTGACGTGAGGTATTGACACAAATAATGGGTTGTATAGTTGATGACGGCTTCAGACAATGACTCCACTGACAGAATGAAAAGCAAAGGCCATAGAGGACGACCTTGAGGGGTATCATGACCAAGACCACATGACCACACTGAAGAGCCAGTGAGAATGTGAGCTATAGAGTGTTTCAACCATTCTGATAAATCTTTTCAATGAGTGCTGAGACTATATTCCAGATGACAGAAATGATTTCAGGGGGATTCACTGTCTGGACCTTTGTTCTTTGGCATCGAGTCCAGGACCAGTTTCACTTCATCAAGGGACAAATGAGCATCTCCTGATAGTGTTCATCAAGTTTAGGAAGATGAAACTGCTGAAGGACAGATAGATGGAAGTGTTCAGAAGAACTTTTAAAGCTCTGATTTATATCTCAGGGTTGGGTGAAGAAAACACCGTCTCTCTTTACAACATGTATGTTTGCTCTAGATTCCATCTGTTTGATCCATCATGCTCATCATTTACTTGACCTCTTACCAATGAAATCATGAGATTCCCTCATGTGATGTTGACTGAATTCAGCTCTGTGTTAATGGATCCAACTATAGATATGACTCGCAGATCTTATAGATGCAAAGAGTCCAATTTCACTAGATCGGACTTAATCTGTACTTAAATATCAGCTCTGTTGTGAGTGATGTGAATAAAATGAAAATAATCCAGTGAATAATCTCAGTTGTGGTTCAATGCTCAGTTTAGCTTTGTCTGACTAGAAACAGATTCAATATGTATTATTATACCACACAAGAATGAGCTTTTAAAACATTGTCTCGTCATGAACCTTGAGATGGAGACAGAATACAGCACCCAACATAAGATTCAACAAGATTAAAAATAGGGACAAAATGTGACAAATAATAAGAACAAGAGTGAATAAAAACATGATCAAATAAATGAATGGTTATAAAGAATATGATAAAAGATATGTACTAAATGCATACAACTTTGTAAATATATAATGGAATTAATGATCAATGAAATAAAATAAGAAGCAAATGTATGTTTCTGCTCAGATCTGTGGGTGTAAAAGTGAAAGTGTAATCTTCAGCTCCGATTTAAGTGAAGGTCATTTCTCTCTTTGTTTGACAGAAAGTGTTTTTAAGGTGCTGTTCCACCGCCTGACCTTATCTCTTCAGCTCATTTCTGCCGCCGCTCCTAGATTTCTGAGGAAAAGAAGAAAAACACACACATTTCCCTCTAATAAAATATTTTGTTACCTCCCAAAAGGACGGAGGATTATTTATCAAGTGAATAAACTGGACTAGAGAAGTACACAGCTGTGATCAAAGTTCTTGACTGTGGAGTAAAGATCGATTAAATCTCTAACGGATTCGTTTAGAAACGAAACAGCGTTGTGTGTTGTTCAGAGTAATACAACAATTCTGCTTTGTTAAGAATGATTTTAATCAGTGAAATAGTGAGAAAACAGTCATTTTTTACAATATGACAATGAAATCTAATTATAGTTTCTTGTTTATTAAACTGTAGAACATCATTTTCTTTTACAATTGTGCTGATATTAGGAATCATTGATATATTAGTTTCATTCTACATTGCTTTTTGCGTCCTTAACTCATTCGTCGCCAGCCTCTTTAAAAAAAAGTTGCCAGCCTACGCCAGCGTTTTTTAACATTTTCAACCAACTTTATTGGCTCACAGTACATTTTCTGTAAAGAATATATTGATGAACAATATGTCAAATGAAAGAAAACAGTCTCAGCTTTTAAACAAAAGAAACCGTATTCTTCTATCTTCATTTGTTCGTTTTTTATCACTCCGTAGATGTGGGTAGGTTTCTTCAAAAATTTATCACTTTGATTAAACAGCGGAGATAATTAACATTTTTGTCAAAGATTCTGTCCAGATTCCACTCAGAACAATCATTAAAAACAGATAAAACATATACGTTCTAGGTTCTGGGAATCTGTACTTTTTCCCAAAGGTGTGTAATAGCGCCACCTGCTGTAAAACAGTAATGACACTGATTGCCGTAAAAACTCGTCTTTGGCGGGGAACCGTTTTTCTTTAAATGACGAGATAACTCGTCAATGGCAGTGAAAGAGTTAAAAGGCAAAACAAAAAGGCGACGGCACTTAAAATGATGATTAATGCAGAACGTCTTCAACAAAAATATGTTCTGCAATACATTTTCTAAAAAAAATTGAGTCGCGCTACATGACAAACCGCGGCACTGGGCATTCACTAGGGTGATGACACATAAAGCCACGAACGAATCGAACCAATCGCCATGTCTGTAAAATTTTCTGATGCAGATATATATGTCTGGCTAAAAGGTTGCTAGGCTAACCTGTTTTGTTGCTATAGGCGTGGCTTCGTAGCTTAATGATGTGTCTGTGATACTGATTGGTTGCCTGAGTGAAATGAGCCCACGCCCTTGTCTCTAAGTGGTTGTACTGCAAAGTTTTTCGACATAAGAGATTTATAATGCCTTATATGGGCATGT
This sequence comes from Triplophysa tibetana, assembly GCA_008369825.1. Classification (NCBI taxonomy): domain Eukaryota; kingdom Metazoa; phylum Chordata; class Actinopteri; order Cypriniformes; family Nemacheilidae; genus Triplophysa; species Triplophysa tibetana. Next base: position 28,894,350 of record CM017897.1, read on the forward strand.
TCCCTGTCCCATGTTAAGTCAATGGGGAACTTTTGTGTGTTGTGAGTGATGTTCTTACAGAGTCTGATAGCGTCTTCAAATGTGGTGACCCGCATGTTTCTACACAATTCTCACTCTGAGCTACGACCCATCAAAGTTTGATCTCAATGTTAAGTCAATGGGATTTTTCAGGTGTTTTTTTGCCCCCCTATAGAAGCCTGATCACTTATAAAAGTCCCATCACACCTCTCCTCAGTAAACACACCATCTGAGCCTCATTCATGAATCACTAGCGGATGAGTTACACCACACAATATACACAAGAAGAAGAACAAGAGTGACCCTTTACTACACAAACACCACCAATACCTGAGAGTGTGTGTCATACACTAGATGTTCTTTACAAACTTACATTAGTGACTTTTGTGTCATTGTGTTTTGTTGTGTTTAGATTGTCGTTTTGTCATGTGACTGAAGAGTGTTGTGTAAGTTTGTCTTCATGTCTACAATCATCATCGTCTCTGAGAGAGCTGGACCTGAGTAACAATGATCTGAAGGATTCAGGAGTGAAGCTGATCTCTGATGCTCTCAACACTCACAACTCTCAACTACACACACTGAGGTCAGACACTTTACTAACATCATTTAACATGTTTTTTGAATGTTGTTTTATCTTAAACACAATACAGTTCAAATAATCTCTATGAATACATTTATAATGATGTGTCAGGTTCTTAGAGGTCATAAAGCATCTGGCCCACATCACGTCTCAATCGGGTTGATCTAAACCGTCACTTTCCCAGGAGTTAGTAGCTGGAATATAAGAATACTACATGAAAAGAAGTGAGTTCTAGACCTTAGAAAGTAAAGCAGTAAAAGAGGTCTTATAGAGTCCAGCTGCTCCCACAGAGGTGTTAGAGACCCAGAGAACACCATCAGCTTTAACAGCTCATCTCAGTCTGAAAGAGGGAAACTGAAATGATTTGAGACTCTTGTCACTGAAAATATCTTTTTACGGTATGTTACAGTTTTTCTCCATTGGTTTGGCTCATTTCTTGAAACAGAAATTACATTCTCAAAATTCTAAGATCATTTGGCAAAACAGTCTTACAGTTCAGCACAACACTATTCATCACTTGCAAAAGCTAATATCTCTCCCAAAACTGTTCACTCATGCTTCAAAACTAAATTCCTTTCCCAAGAGTCAGTGCCACGAAAATGACAAAGATCCTTCTCATTTGCTTTGGATCATTTCTTGAAACAGAGCGGACTTTCTCAACACTCTTGGTGCTTTTGCCAAAATAACGTGGAGGGTTCGGCCCAACACCATGGTTCACCTGCAAAAGCTCATACCTCTCCCAAAACAGTTCACTCATGTGTCAAAACTAAATTCCTTTCCCATATAAAGAGTCAGTGACACAAAAATGACAAAGATCCTTCTCAATTGCTTTGGCTCATTTCTTGAAACAGACAAGACGTTCTCAACACTCCTTCACATTTAAACAGTCAGTGCCCCCAAAATGCTTCATCCCTTTGGCATTGTGTAAGCACTGCAAGTCAAAATATTTAGATGTTTTGTCACTATGGCAGAGGACCATTTAAACATCCCTCATGTCCACCTTTCAGTCTTGGCCCATTCATTGACAATGGTTACTGTACTGTTTTTTGTCTAGCTAACAGAATACAATTGTGTATAAAACTGTAAAAAAGAAATAGGATTTTAGGGTAAGAGTAGCCTCCAAGGTTCAACATCACACATTGCACTCATACTGCCAAGGAAATTTTAATCATTATCATTCACACACATAAGGTAATGTCAATACATAAGTGTAAAAATAAAATGTATACAGCATAATATACTGTAATATAAACACACAAATAAAAAACAATTCAAACTATATGCAGCCTACAGTGCTGTAAATAAAGCTGGAGTTTCACAACTAACAGTTCTTCACTGGTCGCTGTCCTCACCCTCCCTCTCCTGGCCACCATCCTCACCCTCCTGTCCATCCACACGCTGCTGTCTGTCTGGCCACAGATTCTCGTCCACATCACAGCGTATATTCTCTATTGCGATGCAACGAGGGAAGAAACGGCTTGCATGTCGCAACCATCCCCTACATTGATCTCCTGTAATATCCTCACAAGCAGCGTCCATTGCATGGAGCAGTGACCTCTGATCTTGAGCCCGATGCTCATACACTCTCCACCTCCAAGCGGAGAAAAACTCCTCAATAGCATTGAGGAAAGGAGAGTAAGGTGGTAGGAACACCATGACCATCCTTGGATGAGTAGTGAACCAGGCCCTGATGAGCGGGCCACGGTGGAAATTCACATTGTCCCATACAATGACATATTGAGGCAGGTGAGGCCCTACGAGACCTCTCTCATTTTCAGGGATCAGATCAATATGAAGGCGGTCCAAGAAGACGAGGAGCTTCTGTGTATTGTATGGGCCAAGACTGGGGATGTGAGTGGCCACACCATTCTCAGATATGGCAGCACACATAGTTATATTGCCCCCTCGCTGGGCTGGGACATCCACCGTGGCCCGTTGGCCATTAATATTACGGCCACGTCTTCGGCCCTTGGCCAGGTTGAAGCCAGCTTCATCCACAAACACGAGGGTGTGTTGGGTCTCCATTCCTTCCAATGCCATTATTCTCTACAATAGCGTAAAAAAAAAACATCAAATCAGTCATACAGAAGAGTCATACAGTACAGTTACAGACAATTACATAGGCACTAATTGCAGCTCTTTGACCCTTTTTCTTATTGTATGTTATTTTCTTCAAAATCAGGATAATAATGATAATTTCATCATACAGTAAACTGCAGTTTTTAGGGGAATTGTGGAAGTCAGATAAATCAAATACTTTCATACCTGGATACACAAATCAGGTAAAGTGGGTACTGAAGCAAAACAAGTTTGGGAACCACTGCTTAATTGTAAAAAGGTTATAATGATGGACAACCAGTAACTGACTTACATGTACATACTGGTACCGCAGCTCTTTCACTCTATCAGAGTTCCTCTCAAATGGTACCCTGTAAATTTCCTTCATTGTCATCTGATGCTTCTTCAATATCCGGTCTATCGTGGAGATGCTTATAGAGTTGACATTTTGGAATATGGCATTGTCTTGTATGATTGCAGCGCGGATCTGTCTCAATGTGATGGCATTATTTGCCCTCACCATGTTACAGATCTCTTGTTCTTGGTGTTCATCGAGAAGTTTTCCTCTGCCACCAGTGCAAGGTTGTCGTGTAATCCTAGACATAGAATTCAAAGGACAACACTCCATTCGTAATGTATACCTTATGTATTCCTTACAGAATGAGTTACCTATGTTATTGTATTGTTGTTTTGCTTACAGTAACTTAACCACAATCATAATGCATCACTGCACAGTGACTGGAATACTACTGTAAACTGCATCATCAATACTGTAGAAAATAAACTATTCCATAGTTTATTTTCTACAATGTTTTTCTTGTCATTTTTAGTACCATAACATCCCATTGAGGCAAGATATTACTGTAGGCCTATCACACATACACACACTAAATGAATAGGTAAATGTGTAAATAAATATATTTCTTGCTCCATGCACAGTGTCCTGTCATGTCCTATACAACACATAATTCCATCATTGACTGGACCATCACTGACCTGTTTTCCCTGCGAAATGTTTGGATGATTGAGGAGACTGTAGAGCGAGGAACATTAGGCTGCACTCGGCGACCTGCCTCCGCCATTGTGAGGCCATGGTTGATGACATGGTCTATAATTGTGGCCCGAATTTCATCCGGGACAGCATGGTGTCTTCGTGCACCTCTGCCTCTTCCCCCTATTCCCCCACCACGCACCCTTACTCCTCCTCCTCCTCTTCTTCTTCCTCCTCTTCCTCTTCCGCTTCCTCGAGCAGGCAGTTGCCATTGTTCATTTACTTCGCCAGGTGCCTCCATGTTCAGAAATACTATGTACTGGTCCTGCATGGTCAAGCTCCTTACATACATGTTTGGCAGCATTCACAGTCATGGAAAGCACCTGTCGGTTAACTAAACTTTTGATTGGTCATCTGAGATGTGTGAAACTCTTCCTTCGTTAGTCAAGTTCTAGTTTCACCTGACTGTCAATTGCTGTAATCAATTTATCAAATTTTCCAAGGGATTCATATATGGTATTCATGGTTTATGTTCTTGGTACACGTTTTGGAGCGAACAACCATTAGACTGAGAATCAACAATCAGTTTAGATCAACAAGATCTATTCACTTGGAAATTGTGCTAAATGTAGGCTACCTGTACTTAATCATTTCAAAGATGTAATGAGACATTGAGACATTGACTTAGAAATTTGCAATTTGATGAAACTAATGAGAAATTCAATTCTTTTGTGAACAATTGACATGTGGTTTGGAGGTTTGTCCATGTTGTTTTGAGAATGTAATTTCTGTTTCAAGAAATGAGCCAAACCAATGGAGAAAAACTGTAAAACAAAAATACAATAATAAATAACTACAAAATAACCAATTATTCAATTATGAAAAACTAATTATTCTTGTTGGACATCCTGTCGCTCTTGTTGGTCAGGCCAAAGATTTTCATCAACATCACATCTTATGTTTTCCAATGTCATGCACCGGGGAAAAAATCTCCTTGAATGCCGCACCCATCCCATGCAATGATCAGCTGTGATGTCCTCACATGCAGCATTCATGGCATCCAACAGAGACATCTGATCTTGTGGTCTATGATCATATACTTTCCACCTCCAAGCAGAAAAAAACTCTTCTATTGGGTTTAGGAATGGAGAGTATGGTGGAAGGAACTCCACTGTTATCCTTTCATGTGCAGCAAACCACTCCCTAACAATGTTGGCTCGGTGGAAGCTGACATTATCCCAGACAGCAACATAATTAGGCCAATGTGGTCTAACTAAACCTCTTTCTTGTTCTGGAATCAGGTCTGTGTAAAGTGTGTCTAGGAAGGCCAGGAGCAGTTGGGTATTATAGGGTCCAATGTGTGGAATATGCGTGCTCACAGCATTCTCTGAAATGGCAGCACACATTGTAATATTGGCCCCACGTTGGCCTGGGGTGTCAGTTGTGGCTCGGTGTCCAATGAGATTGCGACCACGTCTCCGCCCTTTGGACAGATTGAACCCGGCCTCGTCCACAAAAACAAGAATATGGGTTGTTTCATGTCCTTCTAACTCCATGATTCTCTACGAAGAAACACAGAAACAAAATAAAGTGTTTTTTTTATTCTAGAGTTCAGTAAATGTTTTCTCTTATTATGGGTTTCTAAAACTTTAATTACATAATACAGGCATCTTAGAAGTAAAGTAAAACTCATTAAGTGCACACCAATAGTTTATCTGGACATACTGGTACCGCAGCTCCTTCACTCTTTCACTATTCCTCTCAAATGGCACCTTGTAGAGTTGTTTCATAGACATTTGATGTCTTTTCAAAACTCTGTCTATGGTGGAAATGCTAACAGAATCTGTATTTATGATTGCACTTTGGATCTCTCTTAGCCTGATGGAATTGTTGGCTATGACCATGTTGCAAATTTCTTGTTCTTGCTGATGATTAAATACTGCTGCTCTGCCACCAGCACGAGGTTGTTGAGCAGTTCTATAGAATGTACAAATAGACTTACATTTACCTTTACAATATTGTTGTTTATAAAAATGCTTTACAATACAATATTAGGGAAATACTTTACAATGGGCATGTACTATGAAAATACTTTACAATGGGCATGTACTATGAAAATACTTTACAATGGGCATGTACTATGAAAATACTTTACAATGGGCATGTACTATGAAAATATGACAGTCGGTATGTACTATGAACAATTTATACAGAAGGCTATATACTGTGAACATTAATGTACAGGAGGTAATGAGCAGATAACAATATAGACTATACAATAGTGCAAGTGACTTGAGTGTGCATTAGTTACAGACATTAGCTATTAAATTACAGTGCAGTAGATGAGTTAATGCGGTTATTAAAGGTACAGTGCAGAACATGAGTTAATGCAGTTATTGAAGTTATGGTGCAATACATGAGTAGATGCAGATATACAGTTACAGTGCAGTAGATGAGTTAGTAAAGTTATAGAAGTTACAATGCAGTAGATGCGTTAATGCGGTTATTAAGGTTACAGTGCAGTAGATGAGTTAATGCAGTTATTGAAGTTATAGTGCAATAGATGAGTAGATGCAGTTAGTTATGCGATAGATGCAGTAATGCAATAGATTTTGCAGTAATTTACCTGTTTTCCCTACGAAAGGTTTGCACAATTGATGACACTGTGGATCTGTTTAAATTAGGCTGCACTCTTCGACCAGCCTCTTCCATTGTAAAACCACGATTTATGACATGATCCACAAGTGTGGCTCTGATTTCGTCAGAGACTCTGACTCTTATATTTCCACCTCTTCCTCTGTTATGTCTTCCTCTAACACCACCACCACGTATTCTTACACGTCTTCCAATTGGTCTTCTACGAGCATGTTGCTGCAGTTCAGGGTTGTGGAAGTCCTCCATGGTCAAGAAATGGTATTGATTGTGCTGTGGGCAATCTACATTTACTGTATATGCTCCCAAACTTCATTGGTTAAATGGTTAAATGGTTAAATGGTTAAATGGTTGATTGGTTGATTCAAATTGTATTGCAATTAGAGGTAATTTGCCAATGAAGCAGACATTACAAACAATATCAATGTCAGATATTTATGTAATTTACATGCGTATATACCAGTTTTTGATAAGTGAACGGATTGTTTTGAATGTGAGGCGTACACGATGAAAAATGATGGAGAAGTTGTGAAGAGTTTGACAGTTTAAGTGAGAATTAACTCATCAGTTTTGATCAACAAGCCATATGCAATTATTTGTTGTGCAAACTGTAGACGATTGTACTTAATGTTTGCACACATGTGCCAAAGCATTTGAAATTTCCTCAAATCAATAAGAAATTCCAATCTGATGTGAACAATAAGCTAATTGTTCAGAGATCTGATCTTATTGTTTTGGAAAATACAATTTTCATTTGAGAATTGAGCCAAAGCAATCGAGAAAAACTGTAAAACAAATAAATCAGATGCTTTAAATGTCATTTTAGAGAGTAGATCTACATCATATTGTCATTTATAGTAACTTCTGCTTTGAAATATAATGTTGTAGCTGTTTTAACACACATTTTGTATCAATTATGTTCATGAAAACCTTTACCAATACAACAGCATTTATTAATACACATTACCAAACTATTTCTTTTTAACTTATGTGGATTCATAAAGTCAAGGGCATCAGTAACACTGTAACCCAAGTTTAAAAACTGACAAATAAATGTATGGTGTTATGCCAAATGAGGAAGTGTGTGTATAATGGTTAAGATACACGTCACTGTGTGTGACTGTGTGTTAAAAGTGACCAATGAAGGAGCAGAGAAATCATCCATTGACCCGCCCCCAAAGTCTCAGAAGTCAACTCTGTGAGGGAGAAAGTGATGTTTGTTTCTTTAGGAAACTCAAACAAAACAACAAAGTAAAATTCAATGTTATTTGTCCCTAAAGAGAGAATACAGTATGTAGACTATCTGTACACAGAAGCTGTGTTTATATGGACACAAAGGATTGAATTGAATCAGGTTGAGCTGAAGGTAGTGTTTACATGAAAGATAAATGAAGTGATCTGATTGATGTGTGTGTTTACATGACAAGCTTCAAATCTGATATAATCTGCTGACATGAGCACACTGCACAAGTGTTCACCTAAATACACACTGAAACAGTGTTTTAAAGCACATGTTGTGATATTTTATTTTACAAATGTCTCGCGCCGCACGATATGCGGATTCATATATCAGCATTAATGGTAAACAGAGACGGGCGCAGTGGACGTAATATTCACAAAAGGGATACTCCAACAATGTTATAAGCACAGATGCGTTTATTTTATGTTGCAGACACCAGCATAATAATGTACAATTTATACACGCTAAATAATGTCTACATGTCAATGAAGCGAGGTCGTTACAGCGTCTTACCATGGTGAAAACAGTGAATCCGTCTAAAGCACATGTAAGTAAAGGATAAATAAAATAAATGTTCTGTAGCCGACTACAAATATAAGTGAAATTGTATATTTTAACCTACAGTATGTTTGTAGCAGCCTAAAAGCCTTTCTTTGGCGTCAGGAGCTGAGTGCAGAATAACTTGTGACGCGTCAGTCATCTGTTACCATTGAATATTGAGATTTCATTTTGATTCACCAAAATTGTACAACAAAAACTTCTTGACGTTGTTGGAAGACCATTTCAGTTCAAGGCAGTTGATGATTCTACGTTCAACAAAAAAATGTGTTTTCCCACACTCACCCCCTTCCTTCCTCCTTTCCTCTCCCCTCACAGGTGCTTTAATTCTCACTTAATTAGTGAGACCCTCAAATTTTCCCACGGTCATATGACATCACACATGAATGTTTACATGGCTCCTACAATGTTTGTACATCTGCAAATGTATCGTATTTAAAATGGAACTGAGAAATTGTGGTTAAAACTCACTTCAGGGAAACAGTTAAGACATTTTAAATGCACAGAAACATTCATATGTTCATTTAGAGATGATAAGCAGATGGAAGTTTTTAGCTTTTTCAGATTGATGGTTTATTTAGCAACAGCTGCTCCGTTCCGTGCTTCATACGTCTTTACGAGCCAGCGTTGTCTTTGAACATCCGCACAATTTCCTACTTCAGTTTTTAATCTGATCAAGTGTTTACATGTCCCATCAAGCAGATTACAAACGGCATAACTCACCCCTCACAATCCCACTGAAATTTCAATCTGCAGTTTTTGTCTGCTTGATGTGTTTTTATGGAGCGTTTCTATTGGGATTACATTGGTTCATATTAACGCGGTTAGTGAAAGATCAAAAACTGAGAGACATGTTGACAAGATCCAGACTCAGAGACATAAAGTCACTATAGAGAGGTCTTATAGAGTCCAGCTGCTCCCACAGAGGTGTTAGAGACCCAGAGAACACCATCAGCTTTAACAGCTCATCTCAGTCTGAAAGAGAGAAACTGAAATGATTTGAGACTCTTGTCACTGAAAATATCTTTCAGGGTATAATGAGCACAATCACCTCAGGCTTTAAAACACAAGGTTTTATTACTCCAGGGATCAAGGGAGGAAAACTTTTGGATTTGAGTTTCTCTGCATCTTAAAGAGACATTAAAGCTGATTTATTATAATTAATTGTGAAACAAAAAGATTGAAGCATTCAGGAACAGACACAGAAATATTGGAAACAGAGCAAAATCTTGTCATCATAAAGAGAGATTTGACGTGAGGTATTGACACAAATAATGGGTTGTATAGTTGATGACGGCTTCAGACAATGACTCCACTGACAGAATGAAAAGCAAAGGCCATAGAGGACGACCTTGAGGGGTATCATGACCAAGACCACATGACCACACTGAAGAGCCAGTGAGAATGTGAGCTATAGAGTGTTTCAACCATTCTGATAAATCTTCTCAATGAGTGCTGAGACTATATCCCAGATGACAGAAATGATTTCAGGGGGATTCACTGGACCTTTGTTCTTTGGCATCGAGTCCAGGACCAGTTTCAACTTTTAACTTAACTTTAACTTTAGGCATTTGGCAGACGCTTTTATCCAAAGCGACTTACATTGCTTTATCCTTTACATTTTTCATGGGTATTTGCTATCCCCTGGGATCAAACCCACAACCTTGCATTGTTAACGCAATGCTCTTACCACTGAGCTACAGGAATGCTCAGTGGTATTTCATCAAGGGACAACTGAGTATCTCCTGATAGTGTTCATCAAGTTTAGGAAGATGAAACTGCTGAAGGACAGATAGATGGAAGTGTTCAAAGAACTTTTAAAGCTCTGATTTATATCTCAGGGTTGGGTGAAGAAAACACCGTCTCTCTTTACAACATGTACGTTTGCTCTAGATTCCATCTGTTTGATCCATCATGCTCATCATTTACTTGACCTCTTACCAATGAAATCATGAGATTCCCTCGTGTGATGTTGAATGAATTCAGCTCTGTGTTCATGGATCCAACTATAGATATGACTCGCAGATCTTATAGATGCAAAGAATCCATTTTAACTAGATCGGACTAAATCTGTACTTAAATATCAGCTCTGTTGTGAGTGAATAGTTCAAATCAACCACAAGGCAGATACAGAAGAGAAGAACAGCAGCGTGACACAAAGTGATGTGAATAAAAGGAAAATACTTCAGTGAATAATCTCAGTTGTGCTTCAATGCTCAGTTTAGCTTCGTCTGTCTAGAAACAGATTCAATATGTATTATTATACCACACAAGAATGAGCTTTTAAAACATTGTCTCGTGATGTTATCATGAACCTTGAGATGGAGACAGAATACAGCACCCAACATAAGATTCAACAAGATTAAAAATAAGGACAAAATGTGACCAATAATAAGAAGAAGAGTGAATAATAACAGCATCAAATAAATGAATGAATATAATGAATATGATAAAAGAAATGTACTAAATGTATACAACTTAGTAAATATATAAGGGAATTAATGATAAATTAAATTAAATAAGAAGCAAATGTATGTTTCTGCTCAGTTCTATGGGTGTAAAAGTGTGATCTTCAGCTCAGATTTAAGTGAAGGTCATTTCTCTCTTTGTTTGACAGAAAGTGTTTTTAAGGTGCTGTTCCACCGCCTGACCTTATCTCTTCAGCTCATTTCTGCCGCCGCTCCTAGATTTCTGAGGAAAAGAAGAAAAACACACACATTTCCCTCTAATAAAATATTTTGTTACCTCCCACAAGGACGGAGGATTATTTATCAAGTGAATAAACTCGACTAGAGAAGTACACAGCTGTGATCAAAGTTCTTGACTGTGGAGTTAAGATCAATTAAATCTCTATCAAATTAATTTAGAAACCAAACAGCGTTTTGTGTTGTTCAGAGTAACACAACAATTCTGCTTTGTTATGAATGATTTTAATCAGTGAAATAGTGAGAAAACAGTCATTGTTTACAAACGACAATGACATCTAATAATAGTTTCTTGTTTATTAAACTGTAGAACATCATTTTCTTTTACAATTGTGCTGATATTAGGAATCATTGATATTGGGTTTCATTCTACATTGCTTTTTGCGTCCTTAACTCATTCGTCGCCAGCCTCTTTAAAAAGAAGTTGCCAGCCTACGCCAGCGTTTTTTTTAACATTTTCTGTCAGGATATGACTCAGAGTAGAACCCAATTGCAGGCAGAGACGGGGAATAAGGGGTTAACAGGGATTTATTAAACAATAAAGGACACTACAAAAACAGGCAAAACAAAACCCACGAGGGGGAAAACAAGACAGGATAAACAATAATCTTAAACAAGGACGAGAACACTGACTAAATAGACTACAAGAAAGAAAACACTTGAACAACACTAACATTAACTAAACTAGACTTACTAAACACGGGGAACAGGAAACAGGAACAACAGCTTAGCATGAAACAGCAACATCCACGGTACAGCTTACAACGACAAGGAACATCAAACAATGAACGCGCACCAGACAAAGAAACATGAGGATGTTTTATAGGGGAGGTAATTAACACAAACTAGGAAACAGGAGGGTAGGGAACAATGACGCGACTCGGGGAGAGTATGGAAGGCCATAAGTGTCAAAACCATCTCTCCCCACAAGAAACAGAGGATTCTGTATGATTCCACCTCTAGACCAAGAAATACCTGACAAGGAGAGGTGGAATCATGACAATTTTCAACCAACTTTAATTGCTCACAGTACATTTTCTGTAAAGAATATATAGACAAACAATATGTCAAATGAAAGAAAACAGTCTCAGCTTTTAAACAAAAGAAACCGTATTCTTCTATTTTCATTTGTTTGTTTTTTTATCACTCCGTAGATGTGGGTAGGTTTCTTCAAAAATGCATCACTTTGATTAAACAGCGGAGATAATTATCGTTTTTGTCAAAGATTCCGCACAGATTCCACTCAGAACAATCATTAAAAACAGATAAAACATATACGTTCTAGGTTCTGGGAATCTGTACTTTTTCCCAAAGGTGTGTAATAGCGCCACCTGTTGTAAAACAATACTGACACTGATTGCCGTAATAACCCGTCATTGGCGGGGAACCGTTTTTCTTTAAATGAAGAGATAACTCGTCAATGGCGGTGAAAGAGTTAAAAGGCAAAACAAAAAGGCGACGGCACTTAAACTGGTGATTAATGCAGAACGTCTTCAACAAAAAAATGTCAAAAAATGCTCTGCAATACATTTTCTGAGAAGAATTGCTACATGGCAAACCGTGGCACTGGGCAATCACTAGGGTGATGACACATAAAGCCACGAACGAATCGAACCAATGGCCATGTCTGTAAAATTTTCTGATGCAGAGATATATGTCTGGCTAAAAGGTTGCTAGGCTAACCTGTTTGGTTTCTATGGGCGTGGCTTAGCATCTGCCAGTTGTTGACACTCTGACCTATGAATGAAACGAACCAACCCCCATGTCTCTATGATGTTCTGATGCAGAGATAAAGGTATTGCTGAATGGTTGCCAGGCTAACCTGTTTGGTTGCTATGGGTGTGGCTTAGCATAAAGATGTGTCTGTGATACTGATTGGCTGCCTGAGTGAAATGAGCCCACCCCTTAGTCTCTAAGTGGTTGTACTACAAAGTTATGCAACATAAGAGATTTATAATGCCTTATATGGGCATGTTCCCTGTCCCATGTTAAGTCAATGGGGAACTTTTGTGTGTTGTGAGTGATGTTCTTACAGAGTCTGATAGCGTCTTCAAATGTGGTGACCCGCATGTTTCTACACAATTCTCACTCTGAGCTACGACTCGTCAAAGTTTGACCTCAATGTTGAGTCAATGTGATTTTTCAGGTGTTTTTTTGCCCCCTATAGAAGCCTGATCACTTATAAAAGTCCCATCACACCTCTCCTCAGTAAACACACCATCTGAGCCTCATTCATGAATCACTAGCGGATGAGTTACACCACACAATATATACAAGAAGAAGAACAAGAGTGACCCTTTACTACACAAACACCACCAATACCTGAGAGTGTGTGTCATACACTAGATGTTCTTTACAAACTAACATTTGTGTCATTTTGTTTTGTTTGTGTTTAGATTGTCTGGGTGTAATCTGACTGCTAAGTGTTGTGAAAGTTTGTCTTCATGTCTACAATCATCATCGTCTCTGAGAGAGCTGGACCTGAGTAACAATGATCTGAAGGATTCAGGAGTGAAGCTGATCTCTGATGCTCTCAAGACTCACAACTGTCAACTACACAAACTGAGGTCAGACACTTTACTAACATCATTTAACATGATTTTTGAATGTTGTTTTATCTTTAACACAATACAGGTCCAATAATCTCTATGAATCTATTTATAATGATGTGTCCTCTCAAAGGGCACTTTATATACTTGCTTCATTCGGATAGCATTTCTTCTAAGAACACGGTCACTTGTGGAGAGACTGCATTGGTTGATATTGTGGAACAGTTGATTGCCTGTGTTATTCTTTGCTGAATTTCTTTGAGGCGGAGGGTGTTGTTCTGGACCACCATGTCAACAATGGCATTCTCGTGTTCAACTGAAAAAAGTCTTGTTCGTCCACCTGAATGTTCTCTAACTTCAATTCTGAAAAAGATTTGGACAAGCAGGAACATTTACTGTCGAGATCTAGACCTATGTCAAACAAGACTACATGGACTCTCATTGTAAAAGTAGAATGATATAGTTACTTACCGGTTTTCCCTCTGAAATGTACGAATAATTGAAGCCACTGTGGATCTGTTTATATTGGGCTGAACACTCTGGCCAGCTTCTCTCAGTGAGAGACCATGATTTATGACATGGTCAATAGGTGTGGCTCTAATTTCATTTGAAACACGCGTGTACCCTACCCTCATTCCACCTCTCCTCCCTCCTCTCACACCTTAATCTTCCTCTTTGCCCTCCTCTTCCTCTTTGCCCTCCTCTTCCTCCCTGTCCACCTCTTCTTATATTTTCTCTTTCCACTATACCATTGCCCTCCAATCTATCCATCTCTTCCTCCTACATCTTCATCTATTCCTCCTACAACCTCAGCTCTTCTCGCTCTTCCTCCTACATCTTCAGTTCTTCCTCCTACATCTTCATCTATTCCTCCTACAACCTCAGCTCTTCTCGCTCTTCCTCCTACATCTTCAGTTCTTCCTCCTACATCTTCAGCTTTTCCTCCTACATCTTCAGCTCTTCTGTCTCTTTCTCTATCTCCTCTTTCTCTATCTCCTCTTCCTCTTCTCCCTCTACCCTGGCCACCTCCTCTCACTCTTAAACCTCTTCTGTTTCCACTGCTCAAACTTCTTTTTTTTGTCTTACTGTATCTCCTCATTTGTCTTTGTTCTTCTTCTCTTCCCATTTTGTATTTGTTGTAGTTAGGTAAGACAGCTGTGTGAACAATTAGGAAATTGGCTTTTTCTGTGTTGAGTGGATTACTAACTCATCAGATAAAATTTGGCGTTAATTGAAGACACAAGGTGTGCAACTGATTATTTTACAATTCACAGAGTTGTGTTTTGAAAATGGTACAAAACTGCTTGTGATCTTTGTGAAGAACAATGGAAAAGTTACAAATGTTTTTCCTGATATATTAAAGATTTGGTTGGCTGTATGAACTGCTTTGATAAAATCAGGGATTTTTTTGCACAGTGTTTTGAGACAATTGTGCTTTTGATTTGTATGAAATGAAGGAGAATTGTGTGAACTGTTTTGAGAGCTGTTACCTGAGTTTAGAGAAATGTACCAAATCGATTGAGAAAAACTGTAATACAGGCATCTTAGAAGTAAAGTAAAACTCATTAAGTGCACACCAATAGTTTACCTGGACATACTGGTACCGCAGCTCCTTTACTCTTTCACTATTCCTCTCAAATGGCACCTTGTAGAGTTGTTTCATAGACATTTGATGTCTTTTCAAAACTCTGTCTATGGTGGAAATGCTGACAGAATCTATATTTATGATTGCACTTTGGATCTCTCTTAGCCTGATGGAATTGTTGGCTATGACCATGTTGCAAATTTCTTGTTCTTGCTGATGATTAAATACTGCTGCTCTGCCACCAGCACGAGGTTGTTGAGCAGTTCTATAGAATGTACAAATAGACTTGCATTTACCTTTACAATATTGTTGTTTATAAAAATGCTTTACATACTGTAAAACAAACACAAAAATACATATTTACCTCTTTTCCTTACGAAAGGTTTGCACAATTGATGACACTGTGGACCTGTTTACATTAGGCTGCACTCTTCGACCAGCCTCTTCCATTGTAAAACCACGATGTATGACATGATCCACAAGTGTGGCTCTGATTTCGTCAGAGACTCTGACTCTTATATTTCCACCTCTTCCTCTGTTATGTCTTCCTCTAACACCACCACCACGTATTCTTACACGTCTTCCAATTGGTCTTCTACGAGCATGTTGCTGCAGTTCAGGGTTGTGGAAGTCCTCCATGGTCAAGAAATGTTTGATAAGTGAATGGATTGTTTTGAATGTGAGGCGTACACGATGAAAAATGATGGAGAAGTTGTGAAGAGTTTGACAGTTTAAGTGAGAATTGACTCATCAGTTTTGATCAACAAGCCATATGCAATTATTTGTTGTGCAAACTGTAGACGATTGTACTTAATGTTTGCACACATGTGCCAAAGCATTTGCAATTTGCTCAAATAAATAAGAAATTCCAATCTGATGTGAACAATAAGCTAATTGTTCAGAGATCTGATCTTATTGTTTTGGAAAATACAATTTTCATTTGAGAATTGAGCCAAAGCAATTGAGAAAAACTGTAAAACAAATAAATCAGATGCTTTAAATGTCATTTTGGAGAGTAGATCTACATCATATTGTCATTTATAGTAACTTCTGCTTTGAAATATAATGTTGTAGCTGTTTTAACACACATTTTGTATCAATTATGTTCATGAAAACCTTTACCAATACAACAGCATTTATTAATACACATTACCAAACTATTTCTTTTTAACTTATGTGGATTCATAAAGTCAAGGGCATCAGTAACACTGTACCCCAAGTTTAAAAACTGACAAATAAATGTATGGTGTTATGCCAAATGAGGAAGTGTCTGTATAATGGTTAAGATACACATCAGAGACTGTGTGTGACGGTGTGTTAAAAGTGACCAATGAAGGAGCAGAGAAATCATCCATTGACCCGCCCCCAAAGTCTCAGAAGTCAACTCTGTGAGGGAGAAAGTGATGTTTGTTTCTTTAGGAAACTCAAACAAAACAACAAAGTAAAATCCAATGTTATTTGTCCCTAAAGAGAGAATACAGTATGTAGACTATCTGTACACAGAAGCTGTGTTTATATGGACACAAAGGATTGAATTGAATCAGATTGTGCTGAAGGTAGTGTTTACATGAAAGATAAATGAAGTGATCTGATTGATGTGTGTTTACATGACAAGCTTCAAATCTGATATAATCTGCTGACATGAGCACACTTGCACAAGTGTTCACCTAAATACACACTGAAACAGTGTTTTAAAGCACATGTTGTGATATTTTATTTTACAAACGTCTCGCGCCGCACGATATGCGGATTCATATATCAGCATTAATGGTAAACAGAGACGGGCGCAGTGGACGTAATATTCACAAAAGGGATACTCCAACAATGTTATAAGCACAGATGCGTTTATTTTATGTTGCAGACACCAGCATAATAATGTACAATTTATACACGCTAAATAATGTCTACATGTCAATGAAGCGAGGTCGTTACAGCGTCTTACCATGGTGAAAACAGTGAATCCGTCTAAAGCACATGTAAGTAAAGGATAAAAAAAATAAATGTTCTATAGCCGACTACAAATATAAGTGAAATTGTATATTTGAACCTACAGTATGTTTGTAGCAGCCTAAAAGCCTTTCTTTGGCGTCAGGAGCTGAGTGCAGAATAACTTGTGGCGCGTCAGTCATCTGTTACCATTGAATATTGAGATTTCATTTTGATTCACCAAAATTGTACAACAAAAACTTCTTGACGTTGTTGGAAGACCATTTCAGTTCAAGGCAGTTGATGATTCTACGTTCAACAAAAAAATGTGTTTTCCCACACTCACCCCCTTCCTTCCTCCTTTCCTCTCCCCTCACAGGTGCTTTAATTCTCACTTAATTAGTGAGACCCTCAAATTTTCCAACGGTCATATGACATCACACATGAATGTTTACATGGCTCCTACAATGTTTGTACATCTGAAAATGTATCGTGTTTTAAAATGGAACTGAGAAATTGTGGTTAAAACTCACTTCAGGGAAACAGTTAAGACATTTTAAATGCATAGAAACATTCATATGTTCATTTAGAGATGATAAGCATATGGAAATTTGTAGCTTTTTCAGATTGATGGTTTATTTAGCAACAGCTGCTCCGTTCCGTGCTTCATACGTCTTTACGAGCCAGCGTTGTCTTTGAACATCCGCACAATTTCCTACTTCAGTTTTTAATCTGATCAAGTGTTTACATGTCCCATCAAGCAGATTACAAACGGCATAACCCACCCCTCACAATCCCACTGAAATTTCAATCTGCAGTTTTTGTCTGCTTGATGTGTTTTTATGGAGCGTTTCTATTGGGATTACATTGGTTCATATTAACGCAGTTAGTGAAAGATCAAAAACTAAGAGACATGTTGACAAGATCCAGACACAGAGACATAAAGTCACTATAGAGAGGTCTTATAGAGTCCAGCTGCTCCCACAGAGGTGTTAGAGACCCAGAGAACACCATCAGCTTTAACAGCTCATCTCAGTCTGAAAGAGAGAAACTGAAATGATTTGAGACTCTTGTCACTGAAAATATCTTTCAGGGTATAATGAGCACAATCACCTCAGGCTTTAAAACACAAGGTTCTATTACTACAGGGATCAAGGGAGGAAAACTTTTGGATTTGAGTTTCTCTGCATCTTAAAGAGACATTAAAGCTGATTTATTATAATTAATTGTGAAACGAAAATGTTGAAAAGATTGAAGCATTCAGGAACAGACACAGAAATATTGGAAACAGAGCAAAATCTTGTCATCATAAAGAGAGATTTGACGTGAGGTATTGACACAAATAATGGGTTGTATAGTTGATGACGGCTTCAGACAATGACTCCACTGACAGAATGAAAAGCAAAGGCCATAGAGGACGACCTTGAGGGGTATCATGACCAAGGGTGAAACATGACCACACTGAAGAGCCAGTGAGAATGTGAGCTATAGAGTGTTTCAACCATTCTGATAAATCTTCTCAATGAGTGCTGAGACTATATCCCAGATGACAGAAATGATTTCAGGGGGATTCACTGTCTGGACCTTTGTTCTTTGGCATCGAGTCCAGGACCAGTTTCACTTCATCAAGGGACAATTGAGCATCTCCTGATAGTGTTCATCAAGTTTAGGAAGATGAAACTGCTGAAGGACAGATAGATGGAAGTGTTCAGAAGAACTTTTAAAGCTCTGATTTATATCTCAGGGTTGGGTGAAGAAAACACCGTCTCTCTTTACAATATGTACGTTTGCTCTAGATTCCATCTGTTTGATCCATCATGATCATCATTTACTTGACCTCTTACCAATGAAATCATGAGATTCCCTCGTGTGATGTTGAATGAATTCAGCTCTGTGTTAATGGATCCAACTATAGATATGACTCGCAGATCTTATAGATGCAAAGAGTCCAGTTTCACTAGATCGGACTTAATCTGTACTTAAATATCAGCTCTGTTGTGAGTGAATAGTTCAAATCAACCACAAGGCAGATACGGAAGAGAAGAACAGCAGCGTGACACCAAGTGATGTGAATAAAATGAAAATAATTCAGTCAATAATCTCAGAAACAGATTCAATGCTCAGTTTAGCTTCGTCTGACTAGAAACAGATTCAATATGTATTATTATACCACACAAGAATGAGCTTTTAAAACATTGTCTCGAGACGTTATCATGAACCTTGAGATGGAGACAGAATACAGCACCCAACATAAGATTCAACAAGATTAAAAATAAGGACAAAATGTGACAAATAATAAGAACAAGAGTGAATAATAAAATGATCAAATAAATGAATGATTATAAAGAATATGATAAAAGAAATGTACTAAATGCATACAACTTTGATCATTAATTCCATTATATATTTACAATGAAATAAAATAAGAAGCAAATGTATGTTTCTGCTCAGATCTATGGGTGTAAAAGTGTGATCTTCAGCTCAGATTTAAGTGAAGGTCATTTCTCTCTTTGTTTGACAGAAAGTGTTTTTAAGGTGCTGTTCCACCGCCTGACCTTATCTCTTCAGCTCATTTCTGCCGCCGCTCCTAGATTTCTGAGGAAAAGAAGAAAAACACACACATTTCCCTCTAATAAAATATTTTGTTACCTCCCAAAAGGACGGAGGATTATTTATCAAGTGAATGAACTCGACTAGAGAAGTACACAGCTGTGATCAAAGTTCTTGACTGTGGAGTTAAGATCAATTAAATCTCTATCAAATTAATTTAGAAACCAAACAGCGTTTTGTGTTGTTCAGAGTAACACAACAATTCTGCTTTGTTAAGAATGATTTAATGATCACAACCCTAACCCAGCCCATCAGCTGATCCGATACGTTCTCTAATTGGGCGCCCTATTTAAATATCGGTTCAGTCGAGCCTGCCTCACTGCTTATAATGCTTGCTGCTCTAAAACCCACCACCTCCCCAGCTCCTCATTTAATTTTACTCGATCTACGGACTCTGCTGTCCTCTTTCTTCTTTTTTTTTCACACTCTGTTCTCAGGGGGGTTGAGCTGCTCTCCCAGCTAAACCGGGAGAGTCACCCCAGATGCTGCTGCTGCTTCCCCATCTTACTTCTCATGTAGCTCATGAGAAGGATGGGGAATTAAGAACAGAGCCATACCACCAAACGTAAATCAAGCAAATTTGCCAAATAAAAGATTACTTGTCTTAAATTTTGACTTGTTTTTTCTTGACTCGAAAGGTCCTTACAGGAATAGGTATTGCTAAATGGTTGCTAGGCTAATCTGTTTGGTTGCTATGGGCTTAGCATCAGCCAGTTGATGACACTCTTGGCTATGAGTGAACCGAACCAACCCCCTTGTCTCTACGATGTTCTGATGCAGAGATATAGGTATTGCTAAATGGTTGCTAGACTAACCTGTTTGGTTGCTATGGGCGTGGCTTAGCATCTGCCAGTTGATGACACTCTTTGCTATGAGTGAACCGAACCAACCCCCATGTCTCTACGATGTTCTGATGCAGAGATATAGGTATTGCTAAATGGTTGCTAGGCTAACCTGTTTGGTTGCTATGGGCGTGGCTTAGCATCTGCCAGTTGATGACACTCTTGGCTATGAGTGAACCGAACCAACCCCCATGTCTCTACGATGTTCTGATGCAGAGATATAGGTATTGCTAAATGGTTGCTAGGCTAACCTGTTTGGTTGCTATGGGCGTGGCTTATCATCTGCCAGTTGATGACACTCTTAGCTATGAATGAAACGAACCAACCCCCTTGTCTCTACGATTTTCTGATGCAGAGATATAGGTATTGCTAAATGGTTGCTAGGCTAACCTGTTTGGTTGCTATGGGCGTGGCTTATCATCTGCCAGTTGATGACACTCTTAGCTATGAGTGAAACGAACCAACCCCTTTGTCTCTACGATTTTCTGATGCAGAGATATAGGTATTGCTAAATGGTTGCTAGGCTAACCTGTTTGGTTGCTATGGGCGTGGCTTATCATCTGCCAGTTGATGACACTGTTAGCTATGAATGAAACGAACCAACCCCCTTGTCTCTACGATTTTCTGATGCAGAGATATAGGTATTGCTAAATGGTTGCTAGGCTAACCTGTTTGGTTGCTATGGGCGTGGCTTATCATCTGCCAGTTGATGACACTCTTAGCTATGAATGAAACAAACCAACCCCCTTGTCTCTACGATGTACTGATGCAGAGATATAGGTATTGCTAAATGGTTGCTAGGCTAACCTGTTTGGTTGCTATGGGCGTGGCTTAGCATAATGATGTGTCTTTGATACTGATTGGTTGGCTGAGTGAAATGAGCCCACGCCCTTGTCTCTAAGTGGTTTTACTGCAAAGTTATTCAACATAAGAGATTTATAATGACTTATATACACTAGATGCTCTTTACACACTAACTTTTGTGTTTTGTTTGTGTCATTGTGTTTTGTTTGTGTCATTGTGTTTTGTTTGTGTCATTGTGTTTTGTTTGTGTCATTGTGTTTTGTTTGTGTCATTGTGTTTTGTTTGTGTCATTGTGTTTTGTTTGTGTCATTGTGTTTTGTTTGTGTCATTGTGTTTTGTTTGTGTCATTGTGTTTTGTTTGTGTCATTGTGTTTTGTTTGTGTCATTGTGTTGTGTTTGTGTCATTGTGTTGTGTTTGTGTCATTGTGTTTTGTTTGTGTCATTGTGTTTTGTTTGTGTCATTGTGTTTTGTTTGTGTCATTGTGTTTTGTTTGTGTCATTGTGTTTTGTTTGTGTCATTGTGTTTTGTTTGTGTCATTGTGTTTTGTTTGTGTCATTGTGTTTTGTTTGTGTCATTGTGTTTTGTTTGTGTCATTGTGTTTTGTTTGTGTCATTGTGTTTTGTTTGTGTCATTGTGTTTTGTTTGTGTCATTGTGTTTTGTTGTGTTTAGATTGTCGTGGTGTCATGTGACTGAAGAGTGTTGTGTAAGTTTGTCTTCATGTCTACAATCATCATCGTCTCTGAGAGAGCTGGACCTGAGTAACAATGATCTGAAGGATTCAGGAGTGAAGCTGATCTCTGATGCTCTCAACACTCACAACTCTCAACTACACACACTGAGGTGTTTGTCTCTACACACTGATGTCACAATAGAAAAGTCAAGAGTGTGTTGACATGTTTGTGTGTGTTTGTAGGTTGTCAGGTTGTATGGTGACAGATGAAGGTTGTTGTTCTTTGGCTTCAGCTCTGAGTTCACAGTCGTCACACCTGAGAGAGCTGGATCTGAGCTACAATCACCCACAACACACAACACAACAGCTGCTCTCTCACACACGCAATGATCCAAACTACACAATCAAGTATGACACACAACACACACATGATTCACACACACCAGACCAATGTCACATCATGTTTCTGTCTTTAATGTGTTTGTGTTTGTGTAGTGTGAGTCATGGAGGAGAGAGAAGAATTACAGCAGGACTACACAAGTGTAAGTCTACACACACACACACACACAGATTGATTTAGTGATTGTTGTGTTGTTGTGTTATAAATGTGTGTTCTTGTGTTCAGATGCGGTTGATCTCACACTGGATCTAAACACAACACACACTTTCCTCAAAGTGTCTAAAGAGAACAGAAAGATCACATGTGTGAGAGAGAGTCAGTCGTATCCTGATCATCCAGACAGATTTAATGGTGTGAGGCCTCAGGTGTTGTGTAGAGAGAGTCTGACTGGACGCTGTTACTGGGAGACTGAATGGAGCAGATCAGGTGTTAATATATCAGTGTCATATAAAAGCATTGAGAGGAAAGGAAGGAGTGACAGTGTGTTTGGATGGAATGATAAATCATGGAGTCTGTGGTGCTCTAATAACTCATTCACTGCACATCACAATAAGAATCCTACACACATTAGTGTCTCTCCAGGTGTGTGTAAGAGAGCAGGTGTGTATGTGGACCAGTCGGCCGGCACTCTGTCCTTCTACAGCGTCTCTGACACACACACACTCACACACTTACACACATACTACACAACATTCACTGAGACTCTCTGTGCTGGATTTAGAGTGCATGGTGTTAACTCCTCAGTGTGTCTGTGTGACATGAACAGCCTCTATAGAGCCTCCTGTTAAACACAAGAGTGTGTGTGTGTTTGTGTCTGTGTGTGTGTCTGTGTGTGTGTGTTTGTGACATAAACAGCCTCTATAGAGCCTCCTGTTGAACACAAGAGTGTGTGTGTGTGTTTGTGTCTGTGTGTGTGTTTGTGACATAAACAGCCTCTATAGAGCCTCCTGTTAAACACAAGAGAGACACACACATGACCACATGAGTTATTACACAAATACTGTCAAATCTTTCTCTTCTGCTTTCTTTCATCTGGACATTATGATCTGTGTCTGTGTGTGTGTGTGTGTGTGTGTGTGTCTGTGTGCAAAGACATCACAATAAGTGTCAATAATGAGTAAATATATAGATCATAACACACATTATTAATCTGTTTGTGTGTCAATATTTGTCACGTCAGACTCTTAGTCACTAGTTTGTTTCATCAGAGACAAAAGTCTTGTGTGAGTGGAGGAAGATTTTCTTTGTAGTTTTCATCAGTTTCTTGTTTGTCTGTCACTGATGTGAAAGTTCTCATGAACAAGAGCAGATTCATCTTCTTAAAATGTGAGCATGATATCATTCATTGGTGCAGATCAAGTCTTTTCAGCTCTTTTACTCTCTTTATCTTTCACTATTTCTTCTTTCACACTGTCAAAAATCAAACAAGTGTTTCTCTACAAAGATAAAAAAGTATCTTGAATATTTAGTTTTTTGTTAAAGGACTCAAGTGATTGTTTTTCTTATACTGAAGAAAAATGAGCCTAACCGTGTTTCTAATAAAGATTCTTTTGTTGACTGGACTTAGATTCTCAAGTTTTTGGCCAAAATGAAACTTACAAAATGAGGGAATTCTTAACAAACAATAGTGCAAAAGTTTGAAAGTTCCCAAGATGCATTGCAGCATGTTCAATCCGATGATTCTTGTTTGTTTTTCTTTTAAAGATTAGTGTTTGTGTTCTTGCTGGCTTCATTTATACTTTAATATTACTGTTACTGTTAGTTATCTTTTGTGTTTAGAGTTTTTTCAATGAATGATGGTTTTGATTTGTTATCATGGCAGAGGTTTGTGTGTTCAACACTATGAGTGTATTACACAACATCAAAACAAGTGTGAATGGATTCAACACAAACTGTTACACAGATACTCAATCAATGTTTTGACCTTTTTGAGGCAGAAAACATGTGCAATTATAGTAAAAGATAATAAATGTGTTTATTTATAGATAATCAATATATTCCCTATTTATGTTCGTCCACCAAAACATATTTGATTCTGTTGTTCAGTAGGTCAACTTGAAATTTTATGTTTTGACAACTTTTTTATTAAAAAAATATTTTTTAGTTTTGGACTTCAGACCACATTTGTTATGAACCCATACATTTGCTTGTGATCAGTTGTCTTATCATTTTAAGTGTTCAAGGCCAAACCCACGGAGCACAATATTCCCCCACTGCTGAACGCTCATTCTTGCATCAGTGTAGTTGATTCACAAGTTGGTTTATGCAGATAATAACATTATCTGAGAGTTCACCAAGCTTTCATATGCAGATTCTCAATGTCTTTGTGTCTTAAAGTGGGTCAGCAGATTGTGAATATGTTCATTTCTACAGAAATCACAGCATATCAAACTTCAGATCCACAGAACTGACACATTAATAAAACAAACCCAATTATTATAGTGATCCAAAAAACTTCAAAATCTATACATTACCATTCAGAAGTCATTGACATTTGACGCAACTAATGTATTTTAACACACAGTTATGGCTGAAGGAAATCTAATTTAACATTAAATATGAGAGCCAAGAGCTCAACTAAAGCTACTAAAGATCACAATAATGATGATATCTGCAGAAGAAAAGTGAAACTGATTCAATGGAATGAAGCTTGACAAATCATCCGTTTTTAACCTTGATTCAATGCTTGCTTGCTTTCTTACTGCATTTAAATCATTCAACTCAGTTTATTTCAAAGAGTCTCAATTCATTTATTCCAGGTGAAATTGAAACTAGTCTGATTAACTCGACATTTCCAACAATTTTAATACAGACTGGACATCAATATTAGACAATCAGGAGACGCCATTCAAAGCCGTAGAAACAACTTTCATTTTTGGCCTATAAGAAGACGTCTTTTCAATTTATTTAATATTTTTGATGCTTTTAAAGACACAACCTCTATATTAAAGTGTGTCATTATCTTATATGTGACGTGCCTGTGATAATATTAAAGTGAGATAAGGGGGAGTAGACTTTTGGCAAGTGTACGTTTAAAATTGTAGGAATTGTAGTCCCACATTAAGCTCTTAAAACTAAAGCCCATTGCTTATGAGCACCAACTAAAGATCTATTAGAAGCTAAATGCTTGTGGACCAGTGTTTTATATATTCCAGAATGGTCTGTCAATAGTCTAATACAAAAGAACATTACTATAAAAAGACAAAACAAACTGTTTTACTGAGGGAAGAAAAGCTGAAAATGAAATAAAAATGATAGTTGTCAGTACAACTTTGACATACATTGTTAACATTGTCTTCTATAAGATAAACTTATAAACTTGAATAAATGTATTTCTCTATACTTTGATGATTTAATATTTGTATTTTAAATGCCTTTATATAAGTGTCAAAGGAGAAGTGAAGAATCAGCCTACAAGTTACTTTAAAGACAGTGTGAAGTAGTAACATGTCATCCACGTTGTAGATCTGAAGATATTGTGACATTACTTTTTTAAGGGCAAACACAGTTGTGTACAGATACGGGACTTTGCCTGCGACAGACCATTCACTCTATTCAGCAAAAAGTATCCATGAAATTAACATCACACTACATAACTGAATATTTAGGCCTACTATTCATAAAATTAATATTAATGACAATATTTGAATTACTTTAATTATCATAAGCAGATCTTTGCAATACACACACAGAGACAAAAGAATAGACAAACACAGAAGAGACAAACACAGAAGAGACAAACACAGAAGAGACAAACACAGAAGAGACAAACACAGAAGAGACAAACACAGAAGAGACAAACACAGAAGAGACAAACACAGAAGAGACAAACACAGAAGAGACAAACACAGAAGAGACAAACACAGAAGAGACGAGCATTTCTGTAAATTTCATCTAGTCCTGACGTCGAAGTAGTTTACACAACTTATTTAGAATATGCAGAAACTGCAGAGTTTTGCGTTTAAAATGCATTTAACTAAATTCAGAGCATTTCATAGGATGATATAGAACATCTGCAATGAACTATTAAATGAAATACACTTTTATTGGTGTTTCTACCTTTATTGCACAGACAGTAATTGTAGAGAGGACAGGAAGAGAAGTGGATGAGAGAGGGGGTGGGCTCGGGGACAGGACCACGGGCCGCTGCTGTGCCGAAATCTGTGACCTATCGAAATCTGTGACCTATCGAAATCTGTGACCTATCGAAATCTGTGACCTATCGAAATCTGTGACTAGAGAACGCTGTTTCGTAATTATTCACATGAGAAAGTGCCTGGCGCAAGTGCACGTTATGGCGAGCGAGGAAGGAGAATTTCGTAACTATTTACACGACCGCTCACTCCACGATGACGTCATGTTGCCTCGCGCTCTTGTGTGTGTGTAGATTATGCGTGAAGAAGACTTCTGGAGAAACAGAAGCGCCGACTCAATAGTGCACAACATGCGCTTTCATTTGAAAGACCCGAGTACATTCTGTATTATCATGACGCTTTCTGTTTGTTTCAAAAATTCTTTAAGTTTTTTCCTCTGGCTATTTAAGGTAAAGGTTAAAGGTTACAGTAAGTGCATGCTGGGCAAAGGAAGTCCTCTTCATTCCCAACACATTCCTGATGGAACCACCTGCAGCAATGTTCACATTGTATCTGGTAAAAGGAGAAAATAAAGGGACAGTTCATCCGAAAGTTTTAATTCTGTCATCATTTACTCACAACCTGTATAAATGTTCACAAAAATATATTTTGGAAGACTGTTGTGATTTTTCAGTTCTGGGACATCAATGACTACTATAGTAGGAAACATTAAAACTTTAGTCAAAGGTCCCCTAGAGCTGTTTGAATCTAATTTAGTTTTTTCACTTTGGTAGTTTATGACGTCCCAGAACTGAACATTTCTAACATTCTTTCAAATATGTTTCTGTGTTCATCAGAACAAAGACATTTATACAGATTTGGAACAACTTGGTGTAAACTGCTCCTTTAAAGATATTGTGCATCAGCAGTGATACTCTAGAATAGAAATTCTTTGTATAAATTTGTCTAAGAAAGAAAAGAGCTCAAACTTAATGAAGAATGCAATCTTACCCAGTTGATGGTGGAGTCATGTTTATTCGTCTTACTCTTACTTTTCAGCTTTGTCCAATCTTGAAAGCCGCAGTAGAGACACATTTCTGACAGATCATCTAGAAAAAAACAGCTTTAGAAGTCCATACGAGGATAATATTTAGATAACATTTAAAATGTTACACAAAATACATAACATGCATATTTTAGATACCCAGTTTTTTTCATATGTTATTTATAAACACAGTTTAATGTAACACTCAAGCTAAAAATATGTTAAATATTTAAAAAGTGACGTGGAATGTTATACTGTTATCTAAAAACATTATTAATAATAAGTGAGGGAAAATGTGAATTTCTATCTATATTTAATATAACTCATACCTTCAGAGAAAATACTCCACATGATACAGAATCTTTTAGCTCAGGGTGAGGAAGTGTTTCACAGGTCCATTTTCCCACTGCACATCCTCTGCCCTTCATCAATGTCCTCATTTAACAATCATAAAGTAAATATTCCACATTTTTCTAAATCACTTTGACTCTATATGAAATTGGCCCACAGCAAAGTTTTTTTCAAAGTTTACATAAAACTAAAATTGAACTTGTGAATCTTTTCTGGGTACTACAGTACTGATTATTACATTAAATGTTACCCACTGTAAGCTCTGTAAACATTTTTGTATATTTCAGTAAACAGTCAGTGTCATAAAGTCAATTACACTTTTATTTGTATAAAACTATAATTTTCACATGACTGCCATTGTGAAAAGAATCTACACATTTTAGAGAATGTTAAGTCTGATTGGAGAAATGAGCCAAAGCGATTGAGAAACACTGTCAATCGTGTAAAGAACAGTATATACAGTATATAGTCACCTTATACAGCTAATATTGGTTACATTATGTATTTTCTGTAGTACAATTTCCACATACTAGATGTAAAAGCTTAATAAAGAAAAAACACAAGTAATAGTAATAGCATTGTACCCATTGTCTTACCTGGTAATGACATCTGGTTAGCTCACAGGTAGAAGTGTAAACTGTAAAAACTGTAATACTGACACCAACAGTACCTTGTGGACTCGAGGCACAGTGGGCGATGGGTTGCGTTCAGTATCGATTAGGCTCATGAAGTCCCTCTTCAGGATCTCTGACTGACGCATTCTCACATCAGTCACCCCTGTGTGCAGTACTATGGCTCCAAGTCTTTCGTCGTCCTTCAGAATCACATTTACCTGCGCAGAGACATCGAGAACACAAACCATTCATTCATACATACATTTATTTTCTCATTGCTCAAGAAAGTGTGCAGGTAAGTGAGTCTCAGTGTCTGTCTCAGTCAGATCTCAGTTCAGTAGTCAGGGCATTGATCAGGGAGTGGGGCTACACAAACCTTACTATGTGTGTCAAACCTTCATAATAATTACTGCAAAACTGATGTTTCCTGAAAGGTAATTGATAACATCAACTTAGGAGAGGGGTGAGAATAAAGAAAAGCCCATTTGAGAGGATCAACACCTGAGATTTTAAAACATGTACAAGTGAGCTTCTCTTGGTGACCTTTGGGAGAGAAACTCTTGCCACAGACTCTCTAAACAGAAGAAAGGAACCCAATGCAGATACCAGCATGAGGCACTTCAGCTAACAAAGTGTCTGTCTTAGTAGGTGACTTCTGGTTTATTTCTTTCAGAATAAATGAGCTATTATTTGTTGATTCAGTTTCTTTCAGTTTCTTTTTTTTTACAGGCTACATCCAAAAAGGGTTTTGTGTTTCCACATTCCACTTAACTAACTTTTTACTTCACTAGCAGTGTAATAGCATTGCAGCTGTATTGCAGTAATACTGCACTTGTATTTTAGTTGTGCTTCAAATGTACTGTAGTTCTATTGCAGTTGTATTTTAGTAGTACTTTAAACGTATTGCAGTAATTAAATTAAAACTCTTCAAATTACATTTATTATTATATGTGAAGGGTTTTAAAGTTCTGTTTTGTATTACAATGTTCATTCAATTACAATCTACGTTTTTACTACATTTTATTTTCTTTCCATGGATCACGTATAATCAATAAGTAAAACTGTGTGCATTAAGTGGATATCAGTATGAATAATGTGTGTATGTTTAAAAGGGTGAAAACTAAGCTTGAATATTAGGGTGCAAGATGATGTTCTCAACAGGATGTGGGGGTTGGGAGTATGTGTGTGTGTTGCATTCCATGCAGGAGAGCATCCTGCATATACAATGCACATACCCATATAGCGAGGGTTTTAAGAAACAAACCATATGTGAAGACTGTGTGGGGGATGTGTATGTTATGTCTTATGCTATGTCTTATGTTATGTCTTATGATATGTCTTATGTTATGTCTTATGATATGTCTTCTGTTATGTCTCATGATATGTTGCAGAAAACGAGGAGAATAGAGTGTGTGTGTGCGGCTATGGTTGCCCAACATTCCATAGCCATTGGGGCCTCAGGTCAGGGGTTAACAGATGTGATGAAGTTGGGGAAGTGTGTTGTTTTTCAGATAGTAAAAGAAGAAGGGCGTAGTCTACGAAAATATCAGATGAGACATCACTCCATTGGACACAAAGAAAGCAGCAAATGTGGAGGCGCTCAGGGGTTGGCCACGGTCCGGAGCAAGCTGGAAGATACACCCACAAATACAAATATAAATATGTTGTACACTGTTTAAGCGGGGCTGATCTCTGGTAGTACTCTGTGCGTAGAGTGAGTGTGTGAGACAGCCCAGCGCTGAGCCTCAAGTCAATAAACTTCAACTTTTGTTCATCCGAAGTCCAGTAAGTCCAATTTTTGAATACGCAGGACAGCAGTAGACCGTCATATGCTGCAAAATTGCATTTTTTTGTGTCCAAAAGACGTACAAAAAAAACTAAAGTGTTACTTCTATAAAACTGCTGTTGTCATTTGTAAGGGGAATGTCAAACCTTTCAATGATTTTTTAGAAGAACAGGAATAGAGCAAGAATGTTGTTTTTAAAATATAAGTAAGTTGTACTTAATAAACAATGTAAAGTGACAAAAGTATTGAGTATGTTTGTCATTAAAGGTCAAGTTTCCTGTTTTAAGTAAACATAGATTGGTTCAAAAATGACATTAATTAAACACTTTTTTCAGATGGCAAGTTGTTAATAATCCATAATTGTAGGGTGATTTAGTTTTAAGTAATGTAACTGCTTTAAACAAATATGTATGAGCATATACACATAAGTGTGTAACCTTGTCATAATATGAGGTTCTACTGAAATGAAAATGTCAGTGTGAGTTTTCAATTTATTTAAGATGAAAATATTTGACAAATTACAGAACATTGTAGCAATTAAATGCTTATTTATTTAGAAACAAATTTGTTATGCAAGCAAACATTTTTAATTCACACAGCACTCTTATGAACAAATATGTATGAACACATAGATGTACATATAATAATACTTAAATATATGTTATATATTATTATCTTCAGCAGCAAATTACTGTTTAAAAGCAGTTGAATGTGACAAAAGCAGCATGTATTTCTATCATTCTATGTGATGTTGATGCGGATTATCAGATATCTTTGATTGGTCATTGTGTTCCCAAATTCATGTGATATGTGTTTCATTGGCTGCTTACAGAGTGTTTAAACCAAACCAAACATGGCAGTGCTTGACATGATCAGTGCATTGCACAAGTACAGATACAAACAGTAGGATTTGATTGTAATATTACTTTCTTTAACTTTTATTTCTTACATGTGTATCTGTATAAACGTTGAGCACAGTGCACGATGCAATGATCATTTCAAGCTTTACCATGTTTGGTTGTGCAAGCACTCGGTAAGACGTCAATGAAACACACATCCCATGAATTTGGGAACACAATGTTCAATCAGTGATAGCATGTAAAATGAAGTCAGTTCTTACTGTCAGATTACTGAACATTTCTGTTATTAAATGCTTAGATTAGTAGATATAAACTTCTTAATGTATGGAAAGTGACACAGTAGAATCTAATTCAACTTGTTTGAACAAATATGTATAAACATACATATAAGAATATGTAAAAATGTTATAAAATGTAAACTTTTACAGGCAACATTAGAGTTTAAACAAATGAGTATGTAACCTGAAAATATCTTAAAGA
Source organism: Triplophysa tibetana (assembly GCA_008369825.1). Taxonomy (NCBI): domain Eukaryota; kingdom Metazoa; phylum Chordata; class Actinopteri; order Cypriniformes; family Nemacheilidae; genus Triplophysa; species Triplophysa tibetana. Next base: position 28,925,749 of record CM017897.1, read on the forward strand.
TTACTGAAGTAATGAACTCCACATAATAATTAAGAAACTGAAGAAGGGATGTAAAAAGATGTGGAATTTACAACCTTTACTCTTTGAACAAAAGTGATAGATCATCTATTGTGATGTCTTCATCACTCGTCATGGGAGTTGACGTTTCCATTTCTTCACCCCTTTTGTTGTTTGTTGGGTGTTGTAGTAAGTGTAGGGCTGGAAGCAATGATTTCACTTTTGGTTGGCTTTGGGTGTTGTACAGAGGACAGCGCTGGTTGCTGTTCCTTCAGGTTTTGGGTGTTGTAGTCAGGGGAGGAGGCGTTGTCATTTCTTGAGTTGTAGTTTGTTTCTCAGGTGTATGTGACAAGAACTCCACCGCATGAAAGGAGTTGTTCTTCCATGTCTTGAGAATCCATGTTTGATATGTCTTGTTTTTGCGTGAGGAATTTGTTCAGTAGCAAATTTCCTGTTTTCAGATCAAGCTGGACATTTGCTATTTGCAATGTGAGGACTCCATTGCATTTAGTTATGTAGATGGATGATGTCGATAGGAACTTGCATGATGGACATCTGTGGTAGTGATCTTTGGGCTGAACATCATTCTGAGTGCTGTGACACTTGGGACACTGCTTTATCAGCTTGATTTTAGCACCTTCTATGGTTGAAGTCATTTCCAGCAGAGAAGTTTCTTGGGTTGTAGTGTTTGGTGCAATGGTGTTAGGTGTTGGTGTGTCTAAAGCAGTGACTGTAGTGTAGTGACTTGTGGTCAAGTATTTCTCACCATTAAACATTCTTGTGACAAGATCTGTGAAATTGTAGGATGTTTTGTTTTGAACTTTATCCATGTAGGACTCCCCCAGTACAAGTTGTGTTGTATCTGTTTAGTCATCAACTTCACACTTCTTTATTTGGCAGTCGTTATTGTTGTTTTGGATGATCTCTGTGCAGGTGTTAACATTGCAAACGTGTGCAGATAGTCTTGGTATCTGTTACAGAGAAGAGAAAGTAGGTTTAGTGAGGTATAACAATACTTGTTAAAATGTGTTATATGTTGTATTTCTACATTAGATTTAAATAAATTAAAATAAAACATTAACAGCAAGTAATGTGTTTGAAACTGTAACTGCAGTATGTTCTTTATGTGTGAAGTTTTCTGAGTGTAAGTGAATGTGTGTTTGTTTAGTAATAGTTGTTTCACATTTGGTCAATTTTTCTCCTTACAGTTATAACATTATACAATGGATGTTGTTGAATGCTGTTAATGCACAATTGTGAAGTGTTGAACTTGTTCAATCAAGTTTTTGGTAAGTTATCTTAAAAATTATTTTGATTTCATTTCTGAGGGAATTTTTGCCTCACAAAAGGTCAGTATTACATTATTAAAGTTATTGACAAAATATGTTTTGCATAACAGAGCATGTGTAGAAATGCAGATAATTGAAAGGACACAATTTCTGTCAGTTCCTATGTAATTCAGTATCATACACTCACCTAAAGGATTATTAGGAACACCTGTTCAATTTCTCATTAATGCAACTATGGTGGTGGTGTGATGGTGTGGGGGATGTTTTCTTGGCACACTTTAGGCCCCTTAGTGCCAATTGGGCATCGTTCAAATGCCACGTCCTACCTGAGCATTGTTTCTGACCATGTCCATCCCTTTATGAGCACCATGTACTCATCCTCTGATGGCTACTTCCAGCAGGATAATGCACCATGTCACAAAGCTCCAATCATTTCAAATTGGTTTCTTGAACATGACATGAGTTCACTGAACTAAACCCCACAGTCACCAGATCTCAACCCAATAGAGCATCTTTGGGATGTGGTGGAACGGGAGCTTCGTGCATCCCACAAATCTCCATCGACTGCAAGATGCTCTCCTATCAATATGGGCCAACATTTCTAAAGACTGCTTTCAGCACCTTGTTGAATCAATGCCACGTAGAATTAAGGCAGTTCTGAAGGCCAAAGGGGGTCAAACACAGTATTAGTATGGTGTTCCTAATAATCTTTTAGGTGAGTTTATATAGTCATGTTATTATTTCTAACCAATAAATGCATGAAACTAGATTCAGTTATATTTATCTTGTATCCAGTTATATTTCTTGAATGTGTGAAAGTGCTATAAATATAAAGTTTTATAAACATGTTTTGGTCACTTTCTTACATGTAGATCAGTTGTTTCTTTGATTATGAATGTATATGAATTCAATGACAAAAAAAGAAAACTGTTTAAATGAAACATTGAGAATAATTGTAGGCATGATGGATCAATGTTGCTTAACACCAGAAAAGCTGAACCCTAATATCAAGTAGAGAGAGAGTTTGAAGCTTTGTGATGTGTGTTAGTGTAGCATTGAATGGGCCCGATTTTAATATTTGCCCTCGGAGTATTAAAATAGCAGCTCTCTCACTTTGTGTGTCATGGTGGTGCATTTAATACAATTTTCTTACCATCTGATACGAATCCATTTCTTATATTTCTGCTATGGTCAGTTGTGTCTTTGTCTTGTTTGTTCTGTATTGGAATGTCAAGTTTGTGACATCAATAGTTGTCTGCCGGTTGTACATGATGACGTAGTCTTAGTTATCTAATAACAAGTAAAAATGTGATTACAGAAACTTATAGAGATATATCATGCAATGATCCATATGTTTCATTGTGATGCTGATAAAGATATCAATAACAAAGTATGAAGGCAACTGTAAATAATTGGGTTTTTGCACAAAACATGTAAGTAAAATTAGTAAATGTATTCACTTGAACAACAAAGATAAATCTGATTTTATAATTTATGTTAAAGTGTAGTAAGCAGGGTTATTTGTGTAATGATTAGCTATGGCAAACATTTAAAATTATTAGTTATATTATTTTAATTAGTTTGTAAAGAACATGGTTCTCAAAAACATGATTGTTTTGTGGTAATCATGGTACATTTTTTTTAAGGGCAAATATTTTAATGTTATCATAGTGAATGATGTTTCGTCTCGAAGTTTTAACATGAGAAGCATGGTGTATGTATCCGCTGATACACACCGTGTCATTCTTGTTTATCTGAGATTCTTTGTTCATGATCACATGTTCATTGAAGTCAGTAAACACGTGTTGACGCCATGTTTCATGTATTTGGTAAGCAAGTGTTCAAAGGCGTATTTTCGCCACCTAGTGGTATGACGTGTGAAGTTCAACACAATATTAAGGTTTATACATTTCTATAATCGATGATATTAATATATATAGAAAATTTAATGATTAATTCTCATCAAGATTTGTAAAAAATGGAAATAGTAGTTTTTCATAGTTTTATATATATTTAATTATATTTATTCAGCTCTATTATTGATTAAAAACGAATATACTGCTGGTTAAAAACAAAGACAAAATGTTTGAAAATAATAATAATGATAATAAAAATCACATACTAGTGGCAACAGTAAAAATCAAAGGTGATAATTTATTAATAAGGATTAACATTGAATTGCAAGAAAAGGAATTCATATAATAATAATTCTATAGCTTTCCTGTAGCTCAATGGTAAGAGCGTATGCAAGGTTTTGGGTTCGATCCCAGGGGATTGCAAATATCTATGTAAAATGTAAAGGACAAAACAATGTAAGTCACTTTGGATAAAAGCGTCTGCCAAATGCCTAAATGTAAAATGTAAATATAAACAATAAAAAAATCATAAAACATTTTAATACATTTCTGTTATATATTAATAACATGACAATAAATAACATCAATGACATTAAATCCTCTTCATAAAACCCTCTCTAAAATGTTAAGTGAGTTTATATGAACAGGAAAGTTTCTAGACTAATACATATAAACTCACATAACATTTATAGAGGGTAAGTTGACACCGAGGCTTTGAATCTTGTATCAAAAGAACGATTCATCTCACAGTGAAGCCCTTTATCAGAGCTTGACTTGTTTTGCCATAACCACGTGATCAGTGACGTCTGAAGCTTCATTTTTACACACACTCACATGACTGCTTAGTATTGTGATTCAAGAAATTAGGCTTGTTTGACTTGATGCGCTGCTGCAAGATCTGACAGGTGGATGACGTCAAGGTACTGTTGAGCAAAGCTGAAGCGAAGTGTATAATAAAGAAAGATGTTTTAAGAATATGGCAAGAGATGGAATAAAGAGTTAAATGGAAGACACCATTAAAGTATCCAAGACAAGGTAGAGAGTGAAAGGAGTAAATATTGAACCAGAAGAGATGACACGTTTATATCTAGACTATGTATTGGGCACACCAGACTAAACCAACATTTACACATGATAGAAACAGTGAAACAAGCAGTGTGGGGTGACAGAAACAGTGGAGCATGTGTTACTACATCGTGAGTATATATTAGTGAGAGAACTCAACTTGTTGAAGATCTTAAAGAACTGAAAGTCCAACTAACAATTAAAGAATTATTTCAGAGTGAATAGAAAGAATCTAAATTATACCCTATTTTATTAAGCTTTCTGAGAGACTCACGTTTGTTAAATATACATATTCTTTACGATTATTAAGCCTGCATGGTAGTATTCTCCACTTCCTCCTCTTTGGTCTTCACACAAAAGAAAGAAAAAAAGACTTGTCATCTATTCCTGGATTCCTTAGAGGAAAGAGCTCGAGGTTGTGATTAACTTCATTAGAAACCGAAATAAACTGCATCTCTTCACCTTCATTTATATGACAAAGTGATTTTTATGGATAGGCGTGTTATATGGTGAACCTAACCCTACGTTGATGAGAGGTTTGATGTAAGACGGATATTCAGCTGTGAAAAACATCAAAAGAAATGTATTGGAGTTTAACTGTATAAACAAAAGCAAAATAATAAGCAAAGCAAATAAGCAAATAATCAGCCGCTGTTCCATCATCAGCAAATACCTCTCAGCCCGAGCACACAATCTCAGCACAACCATCTGTGCTGGTACATCATCAGCAATCACCACATCTACCCTATCAGCTCAAGCAAGTTCATAAATAGACAAACATCCTCGCCAAAGAAGCATCGATAAGTATCGTTTGATGTTATCTCTGAGGATTCTCTACAAGTTTTAATCCGGCCTCGGACGTTTTGCAACAAGCGCTGCTAATAGACGCACAAGTGAAACAGCAGCTTGTTTATATCTCACGTTCTTTTGGCTTTTAATCAAGTTAATTACATATGGGACCAAAACTCTAAAGGATTTCATCAACACATGAAGGATACTATGTATTCGACGGATCTCTAAATCATTGCAGCCCCCGACAGGCCCGATCCGTGAAGCATCTCTCACTACATACATCTTTCCCCACAGCTGCAGGACATGATTCTGTATCTCCGCTGGTTTACATAGCGCTCGTCACTCCTTTATTCCCAAATACAAGAGCCGCCGGCACGTTAGCTCGCTGCTCAAGGCCTGTGCGTTGGATACACCAGCGCTGCTAGCGACAGATTCCTACTATCAGGACTATCAAATTCAAGACTCTGCTCATGGCCTACAAGACCACCACTGGTTCAGCACCACCTTATCTTCACTCACTAATGCAGACATATGTACCCACCAGATCCCTACGCTCTGCAAACAAACGGCGTCTTGTGGTGTCATCCCATAAAGGTAAAAAATCTCTCTCGCGCACCTTCTCTGGATCTGCCCGCTGCTACAAGATCTGCAGATTCTGTAGCCATCTTTAAGAAACACCTGAAAACACATCTCTTCCGACGACATCTGACTGATCTGTTCTTCTCTACTCGTTTCTTCTCTGCTCGTTTCTTCTCTGCTCGTTTCTTCTCTGCTCGTTTCTTCTCTGCTCGTTTCTTCTCTGCTCGTTTCTTCTCTGCTCGTTTCTTCTCTGCTCGTTTCTTCTCTGCTCGTTTCTTCTCTGCTCGTTTCTTCTCTGCTCGTTTCTTCTCTGCTCGTTTCTTCTCTGCTCGTTTCTTCTCTGCTCGTTTCTTCTCTGCTCGTTTCTTCTCTGCTCGTTTCTTCTCTGCTCGTTTCTTCTCTACTCGTTTCTTCTCTACTCGTTTCTTCTCTACTCTTAAAAAAAAAAAAAAAAAATGTATGAATGAATGTTTCTGTATACTGTGTTAGGCTATATGAAACCAGTCTTCTTTTTGATTGCACTTATGCTCTTGTTGTACTTATGCTGTCCTAATAGCTTCCATTACCTACCCCACTTGTAAGTCGCTTTGGATAAAAGCGTCTGCTAAATGACTAAATGTAAATGACTAAATGTAGGACAGGAGTGTTCACAAGATCGACACATTTTGACCTGATCATACGATACGCCAAGCCAATGCGATTATGTTTCAACGGCAGGTACATTTTCTGCCAACAGAAACAATCATCTTAGGGGAATTCCTTAATTCTGTTGTTCCATTCAGTCACTCAGTGCCGGCCCTACCTAATAAGCGATATAGGCAGTTGCATTGGGCCTCCATGGCCACTAGGGGGCCCCTGCCATGCGTGAAAATTTAATTTCCTTGCTCGTTGTGTCAGTGTCAATCATCATGTGCGTTAGCTTTAAACTGTGCAAAGATTAAAAATGTAAAGGCGGCACCATCAATCTGGTGCAGAGAGGAGGAAGAAGAGGAAACGAGATGAGAAAAGAAACGATCAATAAAAGTGTAAGTGTTCAATTAAAAATTTAATCAATTTTAACAAGACACTGTATATAAAACATTGTTAAAAATAAGCTGTGTGTACTTGTAAAGGTTCTGTACAAGGACGATCCGCTCAGTAAACACACTAAATGGAGTTTTATTTTTAAATAAAATATGCTTAATGTGTATTGTAAGGGTTAGTGTGGAAGACACTAATCATTTGAACAATGTGTGTGTGTCGAGTGTTTGTCTCTGTGTGTGCCTGCATGTGTGTGTGTGTGTGTGTGTGTGTGTGTGTGTGCGTGCATGTGTTTTGCACCTTAGGTGCACTTTGAGGTAATTTCCAAAGAATGAACTTACAGCTATACAACTAAAATAGTAGAGGTGCTCCGATTGATCGGTCGCCGATCATAATCGGCCGATAATCACTTTGGGAAGTATGATCGGCGGTCTCTAAAAGGCCGATCCAGAAAAGCCGATCAGATGACGCAAAATTGACGAGACATTTATTATACGCGCTATGAAAATGGCTTCACCGGTCTGGCGATTCTACAAGGTGTGTGAAATAGACAATGATTATCAATCTGAAACGTGTGTACTATGCAAATTCCACGATGCGGGAAGCACCCAAAACATTTTTACACCAGAAACCTCTTTAGACGTTTGAGGGTTAGTCACGTAAAGGAGTGCGAGTAGTTTTCAAAGTTAGTCTCGCGCAGACTCAGTGGGCAGTTCAGCAGCTCGAGCGACACTCAGATGCAGAGATCGCGTCAACCGAAGATTCATTTTTTCTACCAGAGATGGAAAAATCTGAAGGCAATCTGTCATTTTGACGGACTACAATAAAGGCGATTTGTAATTCCCCTATTTATCATTTCATGTCATTAGAACGTGATCGTGAATGAACGTGATTGTGAGCGGAAGGAGACTATCGTGAAGGGACGTGTGTTTCTATTCATGATCTTACTCTCAAATGTCTGCTCAGTTTTGATAAACGCGCATGTGGTCAACAGAGACTCGAGGTGCATATGCATCCATGTGTAATAGCATATATAATAGCGTCTTTTTGTATAAATAATAGCTTTCAGTAAGTGGAAAAATGTCTCTCTCTGTGCGTATTCTCTGTTCAGTGAGCGGCAGAAGCAGCACATGTATGACCAAACCACAGCTTTCTTGTGAGTACAAAACACCTTTTATAGGCACCTGTCATTGTTACTGATTGGACATATGAACATAAACATTTGCTTGTAATTAGATTATTATTTTATGTCCGACAACTGAAACATTGAATAATAAATGAAAAGTCTAAGTCTAGCGCAACCTCTCCTCAGCTGTCAGTAACAGAGACATTTTTAAAAGCATCAACCCTACTGCAAGGACAGTAAGAAGCACAAAGAAATATCAGATTATCAGATAAATGATGTAATAAATTTGCTTTGATCACGGCCACTTTATATTGTGGAAGACAAATGGTTTCTGGGACTCATGTCACATGCTGCTGTGTTTTATGAAAATATATGGTAACACTTTCCTTGAAGCATGTATGTTTAATTTATTATAAAAGTAGTTTTAAAGCATTGTGATGCACATTTTAATGCATTGTAATGTCTTAGAGATAATTGTTATTACAGTTAATACATTATAAAACTAAGCAATTCATTGTTACATTACACATTTTAAATTGGTTATAATTCTTGACAACTACATATAATGCATTACAACACATTATGAATAATAATAATGCATTTTACCTTTTCATAACTCTTTATAATGCATTATACATACACGCTTCAAGGAAAGTGTTACCAAATATGTTACTTACTAATATTCATTTGTTAATTCATGAGACTTTCTCTTCTGATACTGAGAAAGCTTCAAATAGCTCCTTTAATCGATGATCGGTATCGGCCGATACAGCTTTCAGTGATCGAGGATCGGCTCCAAAAATCCTGATCGGAGCACCCCTAGTATTTTATTGTAATTACACAATTAGTTTAGGTAAACATAAATATATTTATGACAATAGAGAATGTGAGTTTAATTGGACGAGGGGGACAACCCTCGGATAGAGGGGGACATTTCCCCTCCGGGATTTACGCCCATGTACATGACACATTTGCTTACCTGATTTTCAACCTAGAAATATTTCAGAGCTGAATCTTTCAGAATTTGTCACAGATTTTCAGACCCCACTGTACATATGAAATCCTGTCAACTCACAATCTTCATAACATGACTAGAAAGGCTCCAGTGAATATGTTTGATGGCTACCTGCAAAGAGAAGCAGTTAGGCATTAAAATGTGATTAATGTTCAATCACTTTAAAATGTTTGAAGAATAAAGTGAATGTGTTTGTACTTCTTGGCCATCAGATCTGCGAGTTCCCTCATAGACTTTGCCACAGATTCCAGATCCCATCAGCTTGCCCTGTTCATAAAGCGATGACATTTCTCCTATAAACAGAAAATACCAAAGGAACAATCGAGATCTTATTTCTTTGTCTCACATGAACTTAGATAGCAGTGTGGTTTGCAATTTAACAAACAAATCTTGCAAAAAGTGCAATTCATCAGAATGAAAATGTGTTAAAGTCAGTAAAACTAATTCTTTCAAACGGAAATCATGCAAAATAAAAGCTCAAACGACATCAAAAGTAAAACATTTACACTTATAATAAACAGTATTTTATAAACACTAAACGATTTTAATTTACATTTAGGCATTTGGCAGACGCTTTTATCCAAACCGACTTACATTGCAGTAACCTTTACATTTATACTTATGTTCAATCGTCCCAGACAACCCACAACCTTTCGTTGTTAACACAATGCTCTTACCACTGAGATACAGGAAAGCTTTGCAGGACATTTATGGGGAATTAAAAACCGCATTGAAACATGATAAATCTTGAGATTAACACTCGCTAAACAAAACAAGTCTGATGTTGTGCTGTACTCGAGTCAGTAAACAACCGTTTTGTCATATTATCTGAATCTATAATTTGCAGAAGATGATTTATTTTGGGATGTATTTGTCACAGACCTTGATCTCTCTCCATGTCGTTTGTTGTAAGAGATGAAGACGCCATGTGAAGATCTTTAACTCGGTCTTTTTCACGATCGTCTGTCTGTGTGGACTTGTCGAGTTTTGTATCGTCGCTAGCTGACCGTCTGCAGACACTTGATAGCAAGTTATGTGAGATCCGTCGTCGCTTTCGCTTAAAACAGCACTGAGGAGATTCTTCAACTCGGCGTCCTGATAAGAGCTGTTAACAGCGTCGACTCTCGTTATGACGTGGCGTTGATGACGCAAACACACGATGAATTCAGGTCGCCTAGGAAACCTTTTGTAAATGTGACGTTCAACACTAGCGGCGAATTGCATTATATTTTTGGCGCATTATAGTCTTTGTGTATATCGCCCCCTACTGTTCGTTGCTGTTGTGCAGTCGTGGGTTGTTTCCAGAAAGGTGAACTTACCGTCAGCTAAACTCTGAACTCTCGGTTGATTAACACAAACCTCGCTTACTCGGGGTGTGTCGGTTCCAAAACACCGGAGAAGAGTTAGTTTACTCAACCTCCAGAGTTAACGCGCCCACAATAACAACATGAAGACATTGTCAATGGATCTCAGAGTTCACCAGTCACCATGGAAACGGCCGGTATGCTCAAAGTTTTTGACTGTAAATCAACTTTATAAATCAAGAGGTTTTTTCACAGAAGAGTTAAATCTGCATCAGTGTATAAAGTGCGGGAAATTTAAATTAAATTAAATTTCATAAACGATTATATATTATACGTGATCTGTGCTTTCAGGCACTTGACGCTCATCACAAACACACACATGCGCAGACGACTCCTGAAGCTTAGTAACATTTCCTTCAACTGAACTAACCCTGAACATGATCTTCTCCAGAGCAGGTTATCTTCATAGAGAGAGTTGCTATGGTTACTTACATACCCTGAAAATGATAACAGTAAGTTGTGGTTATTCAGCTAACTACAACTTAAACTTACCCGTATGTCACATAACCAGCTTTCTGGAGTACACCCCTGATCCTCAAATACCTCAAAACTAAATCCTAAAGGAACGTTCTGTGTTTGTTGACCCTCGTCTGGGAAACCGATAGTATAATAAAGCAATAAGCCCCAAGAAGCCGTGGGTTACAGTGCATTTTATAACAGCTAAGGGGCGTTGTTAGGCGCGAAGCGGAGTGCCTAAACCACTTAGCTGTTATAAAATGCACTGTAACCCACGGCTTCGCGGGGCTTATTGCTTTTATAAAACTGTTACTCCATATGCTAAGCAAGGTTTCATTAAATAAAGTAAATAAAAAGATATTCAGGCTATGTGGTGCGGTCAGCCGTTATATATCGGGGTATTTTATAACGGCTTAGAACTCCGCTCAGCCAATCAGAATCAAGGACCAGAACTGGCATTTTTATAAAGACATTTTTATGAAAGCAACATAAATATCTCAATTCAACTAAGGCACAGTCTTGGCTAAACTGCGTCTGTGAAACCGGGCCATAGTGTGAGTATGTCATTTGAGACACAGCTTAAATATTCAGAGACAAGAGGGATTGGTGTTGAAAAAATAGAAAATACAGAAACACACTTTTCAATTCAGAAGGAAAGAAGATGATATGGAGAAAAACTGTTCATTGGAAAAAAGCATAATTGTGATCTAGGATTAAAAGAAAGAAATCTTTAATCATTAAACAAAAGAGCAGGTCATGAAAAAACATTCTGAAGAATCAGGAAGAGTTAACAAGAATATTATAGGAAAACATGCAACTGGACTCTGTGAACCCTGTCAGTTAAATGATAAAAGATGAACTTGATAGTCACATTATAAAGAAGAAACAATGAAATGTAAAAATAGGATGAACAGAACATGGACTAGAGGTGAAAAGTGACCAGAGCCAGAATCTCTTCCAGAACTTCATTAAAAACAGGATTTATAACAAGACTCTGACAGAATCACCAGGAGGAGTTAATTTACACCAGCAGATGGCAGTAGTGCAGCTCTATGAATCCGGATCTCATTAAAACTAGATGTCTGCAGACCTGGAGCAGGCAGTTTCACGCCCCCGTTGTTCCTTATTTGTCCAGTAGGGGGAGTTGAACGACAAAATATAATGTAACCGAATCAAACTGTTAAACAAAAATGTAATTATGTATGTATGTGTAAGATTAAAAGTAAATAAATGAACTGAAACTGGAAGTGCTTCTGGACCAGTGAAAATGAACTATGGTAAAAGTGTAGTAACATGTTGTTTTGTTGTTGTTGTTGTATTGGTGACTTTTGGCAAAACCATCTTACTACAGAAACCATGACTTCACTAACGATAATATACAGAACAGATTAAAGTATTTGTACGTGTCTACTAACAGTCTTAATACATATCTTACAGGAGACAATTGATTTGCAATTGAGTGTTTTTGTCAATTGAAAAATGAATAATAGACACAGTTGGATCAGATGTTTACTACAACAATAACATATAATCTACTGTAGCCTAGTTATATACAAATATACAGAAGACTTGAGTGCTTCTTGTGAATATATTTCATAGTTCATGTTTTTTTGAAGTTTTCGAGAAGTGGGAGTCTGCAGACCTGGAGCTACAGTTTTGTGCTTGTTTTGACCTTTTTGTCCAGTAGGGGGCGCTGAACACTAACAACCACCAGAACAGAGTTAAGAACACATAACTTCATCATCCATCACGAGTTATGGTCAATAAACCTTTTTGTTATTACACAAACACCAACATGTATAGTTTTAAACGATTCATTGATATCGATATGAATTCAACATCTAAACAGATATGTACAGAAGTGTAATTTATAATCAAAGACAATAACATCTATAAATATTAACCAGATCGATGTTCTGTCTGGATCAACCTTGTGTGCTTACTCGATATCTCTTCTTCATTTTCATCATTTTCTTTCGTGGTCTGTCTCTAGTCTATGTGATGGTCTTTTCTGGTAAGATATTCTTCTTACTATGTTTACTCACATTAATACATAACGTTAATACATGTTGGGGGGATGTGAAATGTGTTGATTGTCGAGTGCCAGATAAACACAGTGACAGCGATGGAGAGAAAAAGGTTTAAGGCGTCAGGTGTCCAATATAGGAAAAAAAGAAAAGAAGAAGAGGAGAAAGGAGCAAAAGATAAAGGTATACAACTACGTTCTCTCTGTATGATTAAGGTAATGTTATCCATGTCATCAATGAAGGGCTAATGTTAATTGGTGGTATAATGTTAACTCTGACGTTTGTTAGCCTTCTTGCTATATGATGCTTGCTATGCTAATACAACAATAATTCGGTCTTAACTCAACAAACACGAGATCTAATTTCACCGTAAGTTTGTGCTTTGCAACAAAACTGTTTCAAGTTAAGTTATTATTTATTTCCATCATTGGGGTTAATGTTGAGTCCTGTAATTAGCCAACGGAATTCACATATGTGTAGGAAGTTTCAAAGACGAACATTTGCTATAACTCTGTTGCGTGACAAAGAATATAATTCGGGGCAGTAACCAAGGAGCTAATTGTTCCTCCCTTAGATTAGATTAATATAGCGTCTAAGTCATGACAGACATTTGGCATGTAAGGGCATGTTTATTTAAATTTGCAATTCATAAGAGTTATATTGTAGCCTACTGTCTTTTGATGTCAATTTCAATTGCAATTCAATTGCAATTTCAGGGGCACTTCTAAAGTATGTTGGAGAATCCTCTGCCACTGGTCAGCCTTCAGCCTCCTTGAACTTATCACTTTTATGCATCATAAGGGTCTTTTGGAGATTTACTCAAACTTTTGGACTGCTCTCAGGATTAAACTTACTCTGCCAGTCACTGTGGCTCAAGCAGAGATGAGCTTTTCAAAAGTTGATCAAGTCGTACCTGAGCTCAACCATGTCTCAGGAACGGCTCACTGGCCTTTCTATCATCAGTATCAATCACTCAATAGGGGGCAGATTTCGTATGATGACATTATTGATGATTTTGCATCAAGGAAGGCCAGAAAGGTCTTTTCTGTTCTTAGTGCAATACTGATATAATTAGATTTGCTTTTGTGTGATTTGTGTGATGAAGGATTTGTGCTATTTAGAATATTTATTCTATATTTTATTTATATATTATTCTTAATATTTTATATTATTGTTGTTCTCCGCTCGTGTTGCATCATGATTGTACATATGTTGCCACTTTTATGTACATAGAGTACATTTAAGTTCTGATAACTTTTACTGATTTGTAGAGAATTGTGTTTTTAAAATGTTCTGTTGAAGGATTTGTGCAATTGAGAAATATAAGGTTCGTCTAACACTTATATAGTTATGGTAAAACATGTTTTTTTTTTCTCCGATGGGTGGGAGTAGATGGGGGGGCAATCAGAGGGGATCTCGCCCGGGGAGTGATTCAATGTAGAACCGCCACTGCACATGAGACAATATTTTATTCACAACAGAACATAGATAACATAGCAAATGTTTAAACTGAGAATTTTAACACTTTATGGTTTCTATGGTCATTTGTTGCACTGCTCGTGTGCGGTGTTTCATTTACTCCTCGTGATCAGACGTGGTGCAGGTTTGGTTAACAGAACAGTTTGTCTCTACATGGGAATTATTGTGACTTTGTGTTATAATTCCCAAATCAAGTTGCATCTCATCTCAGTTTCAGCTCAGATTCATGACAAGATTAACACATTTTCACTGGTGTGACAGAACGCGATCATGCTTCTCCACGTTTCTTGTGCTGCACATCTTCTTTTATAGGGTACACACCGGTAGCATTCCCCGATAACAACGCTTCCTAATCCTGGTCCTCATGACCCCCCGGCTCTACACATTTAGGATATTTCTCTTATCCACCTTAAGACGTTTGCTTAGCAATCTCGTAAGTGCCCTGTGAAGTGGTTCTAACTGGATATTCTGCCGGGATTCTGATGTTCCATTGGAAGGAACTAACCCTGATAAAACACCTGAAAAAGCTTTTCAAAGGATTCAGGAATAATAACTTTCGACTGCTGTGCAGATTGCTTGGCGTATCACGTTAAAGTACAGCGAGAGCGATTCAAAACAAAGCAGTCGGCACTTGAAACGCTCTTGAGGTACTTTAAGGTGATTCATTTTATTATAAGATTACGGCTGAGCTGGTAAGGAAGGTGGATCTCTAGGGCCATGAGTTGAGAACCACTGATCTTTAGGATCTCGTTCTGTGTGGAAACATGTTTTAATTTGAGCGTTTGTCTGTATGCTTGATTTGTTCACATATATTTAACTTCTGCCATGTCGTGTACTTGTAGTGTGTGGGGCAATAAAGTCACTGTTTTAATGGCTGTAGGTCTTTCTTGATGTCTGATGAAATTCTGTCTTACATCTACTTCATATGACATATGGGAGAAGGGGTGCATCCTAAAACTGAGCCGAAAGCTGATTGGTTGCCCACACGTGTGTACTGTCCAATGGCATTTTTTGACTCGATTGACAAATGGATAAAGAAATGCATTAAAAATATTATTTTTTAAAAAGCGATTTAAAGTGTGCATTTAAAATGTACATAATTACCTAATTATCATGAAACTCAAACTGCAGCATGTGGAAAGTCCAGCGCAGAAAATGGAAAAACAAAATGAAAATGTAAGCTAATAATACCAAAAATCACAAAGAATGAGTAAAAGAACCAAGGGCAACTTTATTTTGTATGAGATTTGGACAACTTTGTCTTCATGTATACATTTTGAGCAATATAATTTAAAATTTGTTTAAAGTTCTGAATCACGGTTTTTATTTTTTGATTTACGCTTATTATATTTTTAAATATGCCGCAATACTTTTGGCGGGTTTCTGATCCCATACACTGTCCATTGAGCCGACCTGACTGATTATATTCTGTATTATTGTGTATGTGACAAATAATACCTTGAATCCTGTTTTTGATAATGGTCTTAATAAATAATGTTTCTTTTAAGATAAATGACCCTAGAAAATTCTTAAAGCGGTGAATTGTGTTTTTCTTCATTAAATAGTAAGCAGGACACCGTTCTAAATGCACCGCAGATATTTAATTGATGATTCATATGATCACACTCAATGTCTGATGGTCTAAATATGATTAATATTTGAATGTAACTTTAAACATGGCTATATATTCACAAGAAACACTCAAGTCTTCTGTATATTTGTATATTACTAGTCTACAGTAGATTATATGTTAATTTTGTAGTAAACATCTGATCCAACTGTGTGTATTATTCATTTTTCAATTGACAAAAACACTCAATCGTCTCCTGTAAGATATGTATTACGACCGTTAGTAAACACGTACAAATACTTAAGTGGGTGATCCCAGCGGTCAAAAAATAGGGATATGTGTGTTTATATGAAAACAATCACATCCCTGGAATCTGTCATTCTGAAAAAAATGAGATTAGACTTTTGGGCAAATCACCCAGCCCCTCATCATGATGGATGAATGTTCAACCGCAATGCACTCACGGCTAACCGTTAGCCAATCACTGCAAAGACATTTATTATATCTATATCTGTGTCACTAATAGCCCTATAGACCTTAACTTTGGTGGTGTGCGCCTGGACTGTGGTAAACTTCTGGTGTGTGTTTGGCTAGTGTCTAATAATATAACTAATTAATTGATTATTTTGGAGAATCATTCAACATAATAGTACAGTATAATCGAGAGCGATCGTGTCTAACATGTACGAAATATATAAAAATTGAATGAAGTTCTCAAACACTTTACAGTCTTCAATGCTAAATTCTAAATGAAATACAGAATTAAAGCTACAAAACACATTGAATTGCTCTTTTCTTTTGTTCTTTGATGAACATTAGTGACAGGATCACAGCAGCAGGTTTTAGGATGCGGTCACTTTAAGAGCTGCCGCTCTACGCAGATCTGACACCTAGACCTGTAGCGACACCTCAACATCATATATATTTTTTTTTCACCCGTCTTCTTTATACAACGCAGAATAATCAGACATGAGTCAGACACCCGTCTTCTTTATACAACGCAGAATAATCAGACACGAGTCAGACACCCGTCTTCTTTATACAACGCAGAATAATCAGACACGAGTCAGACACCCGTCTTCTTTATACAACGCAGAATAATCAGACACGAGTTAGACACCCGTCTTCTTTATACAACGCAGAATAATCAGACACGAGTCAGACACCCGTCTTCTTTATACAACGCAGAATAATCAGACACGAGTAAGACACCCATCTTCTTTATGCAACGCAGAACGCGCAGACACTAGTCACACACCCGTCTTCTTTATACAACGCACAATAATCAGACACTAGTCAGACACCCGTCTTCTTTACACAACACAGAATGATCAGACACGAGTCAGACACACGTCTTCTTTATACAACACAGAATGCACAGACACTAGTCAGACACCCGTCTTCTTTATACAACACAGAATAATCAGACACGAGTCAGACACCCGTCTTCTTTATACAACGCAGAATGCACAGACACTAGTCAGACACCCGTCTTCTTTACACAACACAGAATGCACAGACACTAGTCAGACACCCGTCTTCTTTACACAACACAGAATGATCAGACACGAGTCAGACACCCGTCTTCTTTATACAACGCACAATAATCAGACACGAGTCAGACACCCGTCTTCTTTATACAACGCAGAATAATCAGACACCCGTCTTCTTTATACAACGCACAATAATCAGACACGAGTCAGACACCCGTCTTCTTTATACAACGCACAATAATCAGACACGAGTCAGACACCCGTCTTCTTTATACAACGCAGAATAATCAGACACTAGTCAGACACCCGTCTTCTTTACACAACACAGAATGATCAGACACGAGTCAGACACCCGTCTTCTTTATACAACACAGAATGCTCAGACACTAGTCAGACACCCGTCTTCTTTACACAACACAGAATGATCAGACACGAGTCAGACACACGTCTTCTTTATACAACACAGAATGCACAGACACTAGTCAGACACCCGTCTTCTTTATACAACACAGAATAATCAGACACGAGTCAGACACCCGTCTTCTTTATACAACGCAGAATGCACAGACACTAGTCAGACACCCGTCTTCTTTACACAACACAGAATGCACAGACACTAGTCAGACACCCGTCTTCTTTACACAACACAGAATGATCAGACACGAGTCAGACACCCGTCTTCTTTATACAACACAGAATGCTCAGACACTAGTCAGACACCCGTCTTCTTTATACAACACAGAATGCTCAGACACTAGTCAGACACCCGTCTTCTTTATACAACGCACAATAATCAGACACGAGTCAGACACCCGTCTTCTTTATACAACGCAGAATAATCAGACACTAGTCAGACACCCGTCTTCTTTACACAACACAGAATGATCAGACACGAGTCAGACACCCGTCTTCTTTATACAACGCAGAATGCACAGACACCAGTCAGACACCCGTCTTCTTTACACAACACAGAATGCTCAGACACTAGTCAGACACCCGTCTTCTTTATACAACGCAGAATGCACAGACACTATTCAGACACCCGTCTTCTTTATACAACGCAGAATGCACAGACACTACTCAGACACCCGTCTTCTTTATACAACGCAGAATGCTCAGACACGAGTCAGACACCCGTCTTCTTTATACAACGCAGAATGCTCAGACACGAGTCAGACATCCGTCTTCTTTATACAATGCGGGAAGCGCATTAGTATTTTCTCATAAACTTAAGTATTTTTACACGGCCAAAAAGTTTACTGTGTTACTAAATAGTAAAAAATATAAAATGAAAAAATAAAAAGTTAAAAAATCAACCAGCTAAAAAGACCACCAGCTATTCTAATATGACTGACTGAAGTAGAAAAAAACAATAGATACTCTTGACCTTTAACCCTGCTTGAACCACTCGTGGTCTAGGAGCTCCTCTAATGTTGGCCTGTCAGGTGGTTGAGTGAGAGTGCACCGTTTGATCAAGTCAAAGCATTCTGTGAGGAGAATTGTTTACGAGAGGAACGATTAGTCACGTATGTTCTTTGTAAACTCACTGTCAAACATAACAATAGCTACTGAAATAAGTAGTTTCATTTATCACATTTTTAAAAACATTATCCTGTTTTCTTTAAACTTATATTTAGGAAGTTGCATTTGGTGAGAAATCTCCCAGTGACTGAACAGAATCTTGCTTTGCATTTCACAAGGATAGTGCTGGTCTCTTACCTTCACTTAAACCAAGTGTTTCGATCGCAGGGATGTCTTCTGTAGAAATGAAGCCTCTTAGATGTAACCGAAGTCCACCCATCATATGCAGGAGCAGTGTACCCAAAAACCAGACCAGATCGGCAACCGCATGACCTCGACCTGGAACAAAAGCATGAAGTGAGCAAACATTTCACAGGTAAAATCATTCAAGTCAAAGTATAACACCATCAATCCAGTACTGTTGTTGGGGGGAAACTCATTTTGGGTTGACTTCAATGTTTGTATGAGGGTCATTACATCGGTCAGTACTCACCCCAGCTTTCACCGCTTGGTTCGACCCAAGTCGGGCTAGGTATGCCAGGTTTAGGGTCTATCAACATGAGCATCATGGAAAATAGAGAAGAAGCGAGGAAACATTTCACTGGCAAAAATCATTCAAGTCACAGTCTAACACCATCAATCCATTACAGTAAATTCTGACCGGGTACTGTTGAGGGGAAACTCATTTTGGGTTGGCTATAATGTTTGTACGAGGGTCATTACATCAGCAACACAGAAACTCAACTCACCTTGGATTCTAGGGTCTGGTTTGCCCCAAGTTGAGGCAAGATGGCCACGTCCAAAGTCTATGAACATGAGCGTCATGGTCTGTACATTGATCAGCATGTTACTGATACTCAAGCTACCATGGCAGATGTTGTGGTCGATGCAGTGTTGGGCTGCGTTCACTGCTTGACGCATGAGAGGACGTGCCTTTTCTTCAGACAGTGGACAATTTCCTTCGGTATTAGAAATATACCGAAGGAAATCTTTCATGCTTAAACAGGGATATGGATATTCTAGAACGAGGATGTAGATTTCGTCCTCTTCAAACCAGTCCAACAGAGCCACAATGTTGGGGCTTCTCTCTGGTTCCTGTAGCATCAGATTTACAGCCACTTCTAAGACGAGAGGCTTGTCATATCCAGGCTGGTGAAAAAGGTCAAAAAGATTAGCAGACTGTAGGCGACTTTTCAATTTCCACAAATCATTTGTGTTGAGATACAGTGGGGTCTAAAAATCTGAAACTTCAATGAGAAACGCATTTTCTAATGAACTATTTTTTAAATGAATTACTTTATTAGCAGAACAATTAGAGTATGAAGGATGTGTGTGAATGTCTCAGTGTTTGTTATGTGCCTCTTTTAATGTTTGCACAAAACCTGATGTTTCATGTCCAGCTCATGTGCTCAACTACACACAGAAATCAACGCCAATCACTTCAAATTCGCTTGTTTAATTTGTAACCTATAAAGCAGATTCTTTAAGATTTTTGGACCCCACTTCACATTAAAAAATTATAAATGTGACTCACAACATGAATAAATCTGTCCCAGCGGGATGACTTGTAGATAAATTTGATGGCGACCTGCAAAGAGAATTCATCACATGTCAGCTTTACAACACTACATCAACATATCTGGATCAAAACACTCAACACGTCTGTATGTTGAGACACAACGATGAAAATGTTTGATGAATATGGCAAAGGTACCTTCAGGCCATCGGACTTGCGAGTCCCCCGATACACAATGCCGCCATGTCCTTTTCCTAGACAGATCCTTCCCACCTCATAAAGGGCTGAAAACGCTTCTAAAAACAAACAATACATAAGAACACATGTGAATGAGTCGCACAAACTCCAAGAGCACTGATGTTGTAAAAATCAATCAAACAAACGTATTCTTCAAAACATGCGTGTGTAATGGAGAGAGGTTTAGTACATCCAATGTGATTCAACAGAATGAAAAGGTGTTTAAGTATAACAGCAGGACAATCAAAAAGAAAACCAAATATTTATTTTGAAAGGATGTCAGGGTCATCTTAGACAATTCATTTGATCAGAATAACACTTGACATTAATTCAATATTTAATAATAGGGCTGGGTATTGCATCCAATTTGGCAATTCAGTTCGATTCTAATCAATTTCCATTTCAAATCGGTTCCTTATTTTCGCAACAGACATTTT
Organism: Triplophysa tibetana; assembly: GCA_008369825.1. NCBI lineage: Eukaryota > Metazoa > Chordata > Actinopteri > Cypriniformes > Nemacheilidae > Triplophysa > Triplophysa tibetana. The sequence continues at coordinate 28,946,588 of CM017897.1, forward strand.
CCAAATTGATTTTGTTTAATTTAATTTAAGATTGATTACAATCCAAGAAGTGGTATTTTTGACCCGGTCCTATAACATAATAGAAGGTGTTTCAGTGAAGCTGACAATGAAGAGCAGGACAGAATGAAAGTTAACCTGAACATTATGGAAGTATACTCACCAAATTTATCCAATTCATGAAGAAAGTCTTGCCTAAAATACCATGAGGCGGGAAATGTGGGAGGATAATCTGAATGAAAACATTTGAGCAGTTCCTGAACAAATGGATCAAATTCAGATAAACCACGATAGAAATCATCCATTTCTTCTTTCCACTGAGATTTAGGATCTTTAGGCCGAGGATCTTCAGGAGCTGGCTGAGGATCTACAGGAGCTGGCTGAGGATCTACAGGAGCTGGCTGAGGATCTACAGGAGCTGTCTGAGGATCTTCAGGGGCTGTCTGAGGATCTTCAGGGGCTGTCTGAGGATCTTCAGGGGCTGTCTGAGGATCTTCAGGGGCTGTCTGAGGATCTTCATGAGCTTGCTGAGGATCTTCATGAGCTTGCTGAGGATCTTCAGGAGCTGGCTGAGGATCTACAGGAGCTGGCCGAGGATATTTTGGAGCTGGCCGAGGATCTTTTGGAGCTGGCCGAGGATCTTTACGAACTGGCCGAGGATCTTTTGGAGCTGGCCGAGGATCTTTTGGAGCTGGCCGAGGATCTTTTGGAGCTGGCCGAGGATCTTTTGGAGCTGGCCGAGGACCTTTTGGAGCTGGCCGAGGACCTTTTGGAGCTGGCCGAGGATCTTTTGGAGCTGGCCGAGGATCTTTTGGAGCTGGCCGAGGACCTTTTGGAGCTGGCCGAGGATCTTTTGGAGCTGGCTGAGGATCTTTTAGAGCTGGCCGAGGATCTTTTGGAGCTGGCTGAGGATCTTTACGAGCTGGCCGACGATCTTTTGGAGCTGGCCGAGGACCTTTTGGAGCTGGCGGAGGATCTTTTGGAGCTGGCCGACGATCTTTTGGAGCTGGCCGAGGACCTTTTGGAGCTGCCCGAGGACCTTTTGGAGCTGCCCGAGGACCTTTTGGAGCTGGCCGAGGATCTTCAGGGGCTGTCTGAGGATCTTCAGGGGCTGTCTGAGGATCTTTTGGAGCTGGCCGAGGATCTTTTGGAGCTGGCTGAGGATCTTTACGAGCTGGCCGACGATCTTTTGGAGCTGGCTGAGGACCTTTTGGAGCTGGCCGACGATCTTTTGGAGCTGGCCGACGATCTTTTGGAGCTGGCCGACGATCTTTTGGAGCTGCCCGAGGATCTTTTGGAGCTGGCCGAGGACCTTTTGGAGCTGGCCGAGGACCTTTTGGAGCTGGCCGAGGATCTTCATGAGCTTGCTGAGGATCTTCATGAGCTTGCTGAGGATCTTCAGGAGCTGGCTGAGGATCTACAGGAGCTGGCTGAGGATATTTTGGAGCTGGCCGAGGATCTTTTGGAGCTGGCTGATGATCTACAGGAGCTGGCTGAGGATCTTCAGGAGCTGGCTGAGGATCTTCAGGGGCTGTCTGAGGATCTTCAGGGGCTGTCTGAGGATCTTCAGGAGCTGGCTGAAGATCTGATGGATCCAGGTCAGACTGTGTAGGTAAAGGCACCACTTTGTTGTTTCGGGCGCAGGAGTGCTTCATAGCCTTCCACCCTTTCTTAAAGCAGGCACGGACACCCTTCTTCTTCTTCTTCTCTTCTGTTTGTTGTTTTAAAAGATAAAAACAGAGAGAGAAAAACAAACAGTAAAAATGATTTTTAGATGCCAGAAATATATCACAACAAACAAATAAATAAAACACAGTTCTCTCTGGAGCTTTTTGCTCATGGTTAGACAGACCTGGTCTGTCTTCAGCTGGATCTTCAGCTGCATCTTCAGGAGCTGGCTGAGGATCTTCAGGAGCTGGCTGAGGATCTTCAGGAGCTGGCTGAGGATCTTCAGGAGCTGGCTGAGGATCTACAGGAGCTGGCTGAGGATCTGATGGATCCAGGTCAGACTGTGTAGGTAAAAGCACCACTTTGTTGTTTCGGGCGCAGGAGTGCTTCATAGCCTTCCACCCTTTCTTAAAGCGGGCACGGACACCCTTCTTCTTCTTCTCTTCTGTTTGTCGTTTTAAAAGGTCAAAACAGAGAGAGAAAAACAAACAGTAAAAATGATTTTTAGATGCCAGAAATATATCACAACAAACAAATAAATAAAACACAGTTCTCTCTGGAGCTTTTTGCTCATGGTTAGACAGACCTGGTCTGTCTTCAGCTGGATCTTCAGCTGCATCTTCAGGAGCTGGCTGAGGATCTTCAGGAGCTGGCTGAGGATCTTCAGGAGCTGGCTGAGGATCTTCAGGAGCTGGCTGAGGAACTTCAGGAGCTGGCTGAGGATCTACAGGAGCTGGCTGAGGATCTTCAGGAGCTGGCTGAGGATCTGAATGATCCAGGTCAGACTGTGTAGGTAAAAGCACCACTTTCTCATTTCGGGTGCAGGAGTGCTTCATAGCCTGCCATCCTTTCTTAAAGCTGGCACAGACACCCTTCTTCTTCTTCTTCACTTCTGTTTGTTGTTCTAGAAGATAAAACCAGAGAAAGAGTAAAGAAAAAACGAAGAAATTATAACCAGATAGCAGAAATGTATCACTAAGAATCAAAGTAATGAAACTGACTCCCAGAGCCACCGAAGGATTATTTAATGAAGCCTTGTCAGTTATGTTTTGAATAAGTTTCACCCCCTTAAATGTCAAATATCAGATCTGTTTCATATCAAATATCTCAAACAGCTGGACATTCGTGCCATTGCAGTAGGGTTTAGTTTACTGTGGTGTTTAGAATGAGGCCATTTAGGTCATTTAGTCCGACAAACACCACAGGGTGTAGTAGAGCTTTGGTGACGGATTTGGAAATAATAGCTTTTTAATTATTTGGAGCTATTTTCTCACGGTTAGACAGACCTGATCTGTCATCAGGTTCTTCTGGAGCGGTTTGATTGAGTCCAGAAGGATCTTGCGGAGGATAAACCGGATCTTCAAGAGGCGTTTGCTCCCAGTCACAACCAGTGTGATCAGCTGTGTCTGCCAAGACCACCGGGTTCAAGACTGGTAGATACGGCTCTTCAGATGGATCCAGGTCATTGCTTTGGGTGCAAGAGCAGCAGCCCTTTACAGCCCGCCATCCTTTCTTAAATCTGGCGCGCACACCCTTCTTCTTCTTCTTCTCTGTTTGTTGATGTAAAAGATCCAACAAAGACAAACATACACAATAAAGCTGTTTTTAGGTGGGAAATAACACTTACACATTAAAACATTCATAATTCTCTATGAAACGACACTAAAAGATTTAACTATAAAAAAAGTTATACTTATTAAACAAGAAATTATAAGACAATTATGTCATATCCTTCATTTCTTATGTCATTATAACTTGAAACTGCAGTACTGTACATCGACACTTAATCCTTTAAAAACACACTAAAAGATGAAATGAACTAAACCTGTGAACACAAACATAAATGTTTTTAATTTAAAGGGATTTTGAAAACGCATTGAAACATGATAAATCTTGAGATTAACACTCGCTAAACAAAACAAGTCTGATGTTGTGCTGTACTCGAGTCAGTAAACAAACGTTTTGTCATTTTATCTGAATCTATATTTTGCAGAAGATGATTTATTTTGGGATGTATTTGTCACAGACCTTGATCTCTCTCCATGTCGTTTGTTGTAAGAGATGAAGACGCCATGTGAAGATCTTTAACTCGGTCTTTTTCACGATCGTCTGTCTGTGTGGACTTGTCGAGTTTTGTATCGTCGCTAGCTGACCGTCTGCAGACACTTGATAGCAAGTTATGTGAGATCCGTCGTCGCTTTCGCTTAAAACAGCACTGAGGAGATTCTTCAACTCGGCGTCCTGATAAGAGCCGTTAACAGCGTCGACTCTCGTTATGACGTGGCGTTGATGACGCAAACACACGATGAATTCAGGTCGCCTAGGAAACCTTTTGTAAATGTGACGTTCAACACTAGCGGCGAATTGCATTGCATTTTTGGCGTATTACAGTATTTGTGTATATCGCCCCCTACTGTTCGTTGCTGTTGTGCAGTCGTGGGGTGTTTCCAGAAAGGTGAACTTACCGTCAGCTAAACCCTGAACTCTCGGTTGATTAACACAAACCTCGCTTACTCGGGGTGTGTCGGTTCCAAAACACCGGAGAAGAGTTAGTTTACTCAACCTCCAGAGTTAACGCGCCCACAATAACAACATGAAGACATTGTCAATGGATCTCAGAGTTCACCAGTCACCATGGAAACGGCCGGTAAGCTCAAAGTTTTTGACTGTAAAACAACTTTATAAATCAAGAGGTTTTTTCACAGAAGAGTTAAATCTGCATCAGTGTATAAAGTGCGGGAAATTTAATTTAAATTAAATTTCATAAATGATTATATATTATACGTGATCTGTGCTTTCAGGCACTTGACGCTCATCACAAACACACACATGCGCAGACGACTCCTGAAGCTTAGTAACATTTCCTTCAACTGAACTAACCCTGAACATGATCTTCTCCAGAGCAGGTTATCTTCAGAGAGAGAGTTGCTATGGTTACTTACACACCCTGAAAATTATCTCCGTTTTTGGAACCATAAGTTGGGTTTTCAGCTAACAAACCCTTAAACTTACCCGTATGTCACATAACCAGCTTTCTGGAGTACAGCCCTGATCCTCAAATACCTCAAAACTAAATCCTAAAGGAACGTTCTGTGTTTGTTGACCCTCGTCTGGGAAACCGATAGTATAAAGACATTTTTATGAAAGCAACATAAATATCTCAATTCAACTAAGGCACAGTCTTGGCTAAACTGCGTCTGTGAAACCGGGCCATAGTGTGAGTATGTCATTTGAGACACAGCTTAAATATTCAGAGACAAGAGGGATCGGTGTTGAAAAAATAGAAAATACAGAAACACACTTTTCAATTCAGAAGGAAAGAAGATGATATGGAGAAAAACTGTTAATTGGAAAAAAGCATAATTGTGATCTAGGATTAAAAGAAAGAAATCTTTAATCATTAAACAAAAGAGCAGGTCATGAAAAAACATTCTGAAGAATCAGGAAGAGTTAACAAGAATATTATAGGAAAACATGCAACTGGACTCTGTGAACCCTGTCAGTTAAATGATAAAACATGAACTTGATAGTCACATTATAAAGAAGAAACAATGAAATGTAAAAATAGGATGAACAGAACATGGACTAGAGGTGAAAAGTGACCAGAGTCAGAATCTCTTCCAGAACTTCATTAAAAACAGGATTTATAACAAGACTCTGACAGAATCACCAGGAGGAGTTAATTTACACCAGCAGATGGCAGTAGTGCAGCTCTATGAATCCAGATCTCATTAAAACTAGATGTCTGCAGACCTGGAGCAGGCAGTTTCACGCCCCCGTTGTTCCTTATTTGTCCAATAGGGGGAGTTGAACGACAAAATATAATATTTGTAACCAAATCAAACTGTTAAACAAAAATGTAATTATGTATGTATGTGTAAGATTAAAAGTAAATAAATGAACTAAACTGAAAGTGCTTCTGGACCAGTGAAAATGAACTATGGTAAGGGATGGGCGATATAAACGATACAAAATTGGCCTATGATAGAGATTTTAATTCTATTGCACTTTCGCGATAATGCATGTTGATGACGGAATCTACCCCCGAAATTTAGAGCCACGAGCTGCAGCCGGCAATGTGTTCACATTAGGGATGGGCGATACCACCTTTTTTTGATGCGATACGATACCGATACTTTTTCTTGAAATTTTATCGATACCGATACCGATATCGATACTGATGATTATTTTTTATATATATATATATTTTTTTTTAACAAAAATATAATTACAATTAAAGAGAAATTACATACTTGTACTAGCTATTAATAACACATTTACAAAAAAGGAATTTAAACAAATAAATACAATGTTTTAACATCCTTCTTACAAAAATATTGATTAAATAACATAAATCTTAATAAAATAAACAAAAATTCCACCAACAAAAAAATTTCATATTTTCACTGCAGTCTTATTTTTAAACAGGCAATTTTTCTTAGGCTTTAACATTTTGTTTGTACTGTAATATTTGTACTTTACTTAATTTGAAGAAAAAAATATTGTTTAACTAACAAAAATCTTAATACAATTAATACAATTAGAAACAATATAAACTGTGCATACATTAGCTTAACTTTTGCGCTTCCTCTAAGCCATCTTGCAATTCTCTCCTCTGTTTAATGCGGAAGTGTGCAATGCATGCGTGTTGTGTATGTGTACGTTACGAAGCTGAATAGCACGTCCATGTGACCGCGCTGCGCAGCCGGAGACCGATCCGTGTGTGACGTCAAACTGTCGCGGGAGCTAGTACTTTCATAACATAGTGTCACTGATCGGCATGCACAGAGCTAACCTCATTTAGTTACACTGAAACTATTAATGTAATTAACCAGATTATCGATACTTTTCTGAAAATATCGATACCTAAATAGCATCTTTTGGGTATCGATATATCGATACTGCAGCATCGATGTGCACATCCCTAGTTCACATTCAATTCAGTTATGCGGCTCAGTCCATCAGTGGCTCTTGAACTCCAGTAAGAAGCTATTTTACTCACTTTAAATGAAGGGATTTTCTTTAATGTAGTTGAGGCTGATTCATTAATAAATTAGTTGTTGCAAAAAATGCTGATTACCGATGTATTTTCCATGAATCTGCTATGTTAGCGATTAAAACGTTACTTAGCTAGTAAACGTTAGCTAGTTAAGGATAGCTTGTTACATAGAACGTCACAAACTGCAATATTACACGCCGAAGCCGTTCCCATGCATTGTTTTATTTTAGGGGACCTGGCATGATGTGAACATTAACCGTCCGCAACAATTATCCACCGATCCCGCCATTGAGGTCCCGTGTCACACACAGCCGCGAACATAACGATTGCAATTGTGTGACGTTGTCACTATATTTATCGTTCACAAGAGGTGCACAGATTTCATTCAGATGGAGAATGTCGTTTTTTCAGCATCTATTTTGTTCAGTATGTGCGTGGCGGATAAGTTAAAGATTCCCTTTAATGAAACTCGAGCGATTCATAACGAGGATAACACAGATATTAAGCATCTTTTACTGTTACTGACTTTTTATTTGGTTATATAATATTTATTTTAATAGTGTTTAAAAAGTGACTCATTGTCAACATGTAGTATCATGGGTAGTGTGTTTTTATAGTCTGTCTTCACAACAAAGACAAAAAATATATAAATGGAAAAAAGCTTTTTTGTTCACTTGTATTACAGTTTGTGACAGTTCAATTCAGTTATAATATGACTGTAAGTCTGCATGATAAACCTATAAATCTAATGCATATTGTCGCTTAGTGTCGTAGTTAGTACTATTTTGACTGTATTATTTGTGTCCTCTTCAAAAATTGCTCTTGAGAAATTTTGTATGTATTGTCCCCCCTACTGTTGAATGAGATTTACGCCCATGGTTCTACCACCTCAAAACTAAACATGTCGTTGAATACCAGCATTGCCAGGCAAAAATTGTATTTATTTAAAATAGCCATACCTAATACTGGAAGGATATCCCTAATTCACAGTGTCTGTTCCTTTATTAACAAGACACCAGTTTTAATTTCATTAAGAGAACAAAATGTTTAAAACCAAATGCGTTACCTCGGCTGCAGGTTTGAAATATGTTTTTATTTAAAGCATCTGTGCATTTACACAAAATAATTTTCTTTGCCTAATTAATACTGGAAGTATTTTCAGTACAGTGTATGTTCCTTAACTAAAAAGACACCAGTTTTCTGTTCTCTGCAACTTGGGTGGCATTTAAGAACCAAGGACTTAAACTAAGTATAGTGCCTTTTAGAAGGAAATACTTTTATATTCATCTGCAACATTTTGTTGCATAATTACAGTTTTGTTTTGCACAATAAATGTTCTCAAAACGCCATACGTTTCTTTATTTCTTTAAAAAAGTTTAGCTTACCTAAGGGTCTGTGTAACCTGTTCTGAAATGGTTCTATTATAATTTATATATCGCAATATATATCGTTATCGCAAGAGGCTGCAATGTATATCGCAATATGGATTTTAGGCCATATCGCCCATCCCTACTATATTGTCATTAGTATAATTACAAATCCCAATTTTTATTAGATTCCTAACCATTGTCTCACTTTTCCTTCATCGTTGTTTTCTCCAGGTAAAGCAAAGAAAGACTATAAAGGCTACCAGGCCTCAGCCACCCACTCCTGATCATCACACAAATTCAGAAGATGCCACAAACATAGGGAGCCCACCATGTTCAGATCACCACTCCAGTTCTGAGGATGCCACCATGATATGGAGTCAACATCAACCTGACGTTGTAAGTTATACGTTTTTTTGCTATTTTTTGTATATTCTTCCTTTCTATTGCTTTTAACAGATCTGTTATTTTATTTGTTACATTTAAGTGCAATGACATGGATGAAGGATTATCCTCAACGCGACAAAATGTAAATGTCTATTATAAGTTGATGTGATTTGATGGAAGAAATTACAATGTCATGTTACAATATGCATTCATTGTTTGTTTTAGCAGATGGTGGAGAATAGCACTAGTCAGCAAATGGTTCACCAGATGGATCAAATCATGGCATCCCTTCGTGGTAGATGTTTAGGCTTGTATTACAGGGGTTGACATTAAAGCACAGTTTGTTCCACAATTGGCATCATTGCCCTTTACAGGATTGAAGTACCAAAATCTCTGTCTAACATTTACGATTCATCCAACTGTCCTGTGCCATAGTTAATATAAACAATAAAATGAGTTTTTTCTTTATATTCACTTAGAACTTCCAGAAACGATTAAAGCAATGAAGGAGTGTGTGCAGTGTGTACAGGCTTTGATGCCCTCATCTGGGGGGACTCCTTCATCCACAACATCGTCTTCTGTCAGTGACATTGAGATGGTATGTTACAGTTAAAGAATAAAAGATAAATGCATCTATAGGTTACATCATGAGAATTATCTTGTTAATGGGAACCTGTACATGACTGGTCATACCACTCAATACATCATACATCTCTTTTTCTCTACACAGCACCCCTTGGCTGGAAGTGAAGTAAGAGTGTCAAAGAGGGCCTTCCAGCGGCTGAACCGATCTCCAATGACCATTTTTGCCCAGGAGCTGGCAGTTCTGGTGTTCACAAAAGATGTCCTTGCCCAGTCCACACTGACAGGGAAATCTGGAAAAGGGCCCCCCTAAAGCACAGCTCCATCTTGTCAAAGTGCAGGCCATAACAGGTAATTATCTTATTATTAAGTTATGTTTTGTGTACTTACAAAGCAATAAAACAACCATGAGCTTCATTTCGCCGTAAGTGCATGATCATTAAAAACAATACATTTTAAATACAGTTTAAGCAAAAGTGAGTACACCTCTGTTCAACAGCAAATACAGGTTAAATAAAATTAAACATACACTCCTCACTGTATTTGCTGATATTTTATTCTGAAATAAAAATTTTGTCTTCTTTTACTCAACCTCAACTTGTTATAAACATGTGTACATTTTTTATGCTGAACACAAATACATTTACATTTAGGCATTTGGCAGATGCTTTTATCCAAAGCGACTTACATTGCTTTATCCTATACATTTTACATAGGTATTTGCAATCCCCTGGGATCGAACCCACAACCTTGCGTTGTTAACACAATGCTCTTACCACTGAGCTACAGGAAAGCTAAAATAATTTATTGAATGTTAGCAAGTAACATGTTTTGGGTCTACATTGACTTCCCTAGTAGAAAAGGACATTTTCTAAAACTACTATGGAAGTCAATGTAGACTCAAAACATGGTAGTTGCTAACATTCAATAAAATATCTTTATTTGTGTTCAGCATAACAAATAAATGTCAACAGGTTTGTAATAAGTAGAGGGTGAGTAGAGGTTGACCAAAAATGAACTTACCCTTTAAGTGGAACAATGTATAAATGGTTTCAATGTGTCCAATTTAATCAGTTTTGATTAACACACATATCAAGTGTGCAGTTTTGTAACAATTCTGCATCAAGATATCCAAAAACTACAGGCCATTGTCAATATCTTGTTCTGCTGAGTACTCACAATATCTAAAATGTTTCCAACTACTTGTAAATCGTGAGAAACTCACCATTCTAAACGGTGACATGGGGCTGTGCAGTAGCCTGTCAATAGTGTCATATCTGCGTTACCGCCTTTACTGACGTAGAAACCGCATGATATGGCTTCTTTTTCCACTGTGGAGCTGGTAATGGAGCTCTTTGAAATGTACTTACTAACATGTCACTAGGCAATTAGCAGAAAAATCAAATCTAGATTTTTTCAGAACATTTGACCGCTTCACGATTTCTATTTTGATTTTTTCGTTTTTGCTTAACTAGTCAACTTAAAACATAACTACAACAATAAAGTACTAAAATAACATTCTCTTTATTAATAATTTAGAAAAAAACATAAATAAGGTAAGTTTTTGTATTTTAAATATTTTCTGTATTGTGCCTAGTTGTTTTTTCAGTGTACTTTACAGTGGTCAAGAAGGTGTAGAAGTACAACTTTGCAAAATATATGATTGAATAATAAAAGCAAATATAGTTTAATTTCAATAAAACCAATTCTGAACGTACCAGGTGAGAAAATGTCACATCTTAACCAATACAGACATGTTAAAGACTGTTAAAGTCGAGCAAATAAAAAATGTAGTAAAAGGAACGAAGTAGTTGACCAATTATTTCCCCTGTATGATCGTCTGGAAAATAACATGTCTGAAGGCAAAAACTTTTAAGTTTTCATTCTGCATCAACGTGATGAACTGTGAGGCTCATGTTTGGCTGAAGAGTACGACTACTCCACAGGTCAGTCGTCGTGGAAAAGAAAGATGCGTTATAAAGCTGTTCCGACACTTTTTCGCGTGTTTCAGTGTACATTCGGGGAATTACGGTTTCTGTAAAATGTTTGCGGCTTGGTAACTTGTATCTTGGATCAACGGCGTGTAGCAACTTTATGAACCCTTGCTTTTCCACGGTGTGCATGGGAACCATGTCCTTTGCAATATGAAATGCCACAGCATTTGTTATTTCTTGCCATCGGTGTGACTTTTTGTCATATGGAATGGCGTTGGAAAATGATGCCGCTAATGAAACCTGGCGTTGTGCATTTCGAGGTGGATCTGTCGTCTTCGGATGGATGACTGTGTTGTTTTCATCTCTTAATTTTGTGCATTGGAGCCATTCAGCCTGATGTCTCTGTCGCAAATGCTGAAACAAATTAGTTGTGCTGCCACTGCCGGTTGCAACTGACTTTCGACATATCTTGCATTTGACCAAAGTTTGTTTGACGTCTGACCTCTCAAATCCAAACCATTTCCAAATCACTGAAGTAACATTATTACCTTTCTTTGATACAAGCTCATCCTGATGCGAAGAGCCAGGCGTCTCCATGATGTTAACCGTTAACTTCTACCTTACTGATTGCGGAGTGAACGGTTGAGACGCGATCAGGTGGATCGGGCGCCATCAAGTATTTCCAACGTATCTAATTGGATGTGCATGATAAACTTTTTTTTTTAAATCTCGATGTCTCGATTTAACAAAAATTAAATCGTGTTAAAACGTAAATTTGAATTTATCGGAAAAATCGCCCATCCCTACATGTCACTTATTGCCTTGCAACTCAAAATGGTTGCATACTTGTAATCTTTCATTACGGTTCTTGGTAACATTTGTGTCAGCAGTGGGAAAGTGCCGTATGTATATGTATGTATATGTATGTTAAACACTTCGTTCACGCAATGCTCTTCTGAGCTACAGAAAAACGTTGATGATCTTACATGTGTTCACTTTTGTGGCATCGAGTTTCTACTTAAGGCGGCCGTAACTCAGACAGTTTCTGTCCAGCTGGTTGACTTGTGCTCATGCTCCTTCTCTGCTCTCCCTGGTTGACTCGTGGGTGTGCTTTTCTGCGAGAATAGTCCAATGAGGAACTAAGAAAAGTTGTTACAAAACTAATTTTCATGTTCGAAAATAACTTTCCGAAACCTACACGAACCTTGAGGGAGTGTATAGAGCACAAAAATACTACGTCATACGTCCAATTCGTTTTTTGACAAGCTGACCATGTCAAGCATGAGAAGACAGCGCGTTTAACATTGTAAAGAAGTCAGAATGCATGAAACACCGTTGCAGCGCCCCTTTAAGAAAGACTGCATATAAAATACAGGCCCCAAAGTATTTGTATTCGACAGTTTATAACAGAACATGCTATACTGTTCAGCTCTCTATTGTCTATTCTGTTAACAGATGCTGTTCTACTGGAGTTTCCACAGACAACAGCTTCTGAAGTGCGAGCAGCTATCAGACGCAAGTGCAATAACGAGCAGTTCAGCCAGAAACATCATAATGTTTAAATATGTATTTCTGAACATGTTTATGTATAGAGGGTTGGTGCGGTCATTGGTTTGAAGTGTTTCAGTGTTATTGTAATGAAAAACTAAGTAAATTCATTGTTTTTTCAAGTATTAGTGTAATATCATTCAAGTTTTTTTGCTGAAACCATGTTACTATAAGTTTAAATAAACTTTTGAATATGTGAATAAAATATGTCCATTCATTAATGATCTTATTCATGTATAATGGACATCACAACAGCTTTAAGGTATCCTCCATCACAAAAGCCCCCTAGGTAGTTTAGCCTTTAGTATACTTATAACATTAAATATATATTGTGTAATACGATGTAATATGTTACAAGTATATTGTAAAACATACTATAGCAATAAGCTGTTATTTTTTATTAGATTGTGCATTTTTTTGTATTTAAGTATTACAATCATACAGTATACTATTACTGCAAAATAAACATATCCGTGGTATATTGATTGCACATTTGAAACAAACTCATAATGCATTTGTAATGTACTTTTAACACACTTTTAGTTCACTAATCAAGCACATAATTAATTCGTATATAAATGTATATGCTTAAAGTATGCTAAACATACTTGAAGTTGTTCCACTTTAGCACATGAAAGTACACTAAATACACTTGAAATTGTGCTTTATCACAATTAAAATTCAACTTAAATATATTTAGTACAAAATTAGTATTCCCAAAATAGCATTCTTTAAGTTAACTAATCATTAACATACTTAAAGTATAGTGATCATTAGTCTGATTGTAAATACACTTTAGTTTACCAAAACTTGATATACTTGGCATATATTTTATATAATACTTGTTAAAATGTGTTATATGTTGTATTTCTACATTAGATTTAAATAAATTAAAATAAAAAATGAACAGCAAGTAATGTGTTTGAAACTGTAACTGCAGTATGTTCTTTATGTGTGAAGTTTTCTGAGTGTAAGTGAATGTATGTTTGTTTAGTAATAGTTGTTTCACCCCTTGTGAAAAATAAGTGTAATTAATTGTATTGAATGTGTACTTCTAGTGTGCTTTAAATAATCAAAGCACACTTTTTAAATGTGTACTTTTAGGTAGCATAATATTTCTGACATTGAAGTCAACTTAACTGTCATTCAAAAGAGTACATTTTCATGATATTCTTTTAAAACACACTTATACTTATAGTGTTGTATTGATTAATAATTCTGAAGCATATGTAGAATAAAGTCATTGTACTTTTAGCATGTATCCTGTCTTAAATTACATGTAATACTTTTTTAATGTAGTTAGTGTATAATATAAAGTACTTTTACTGTATACTAAATGTATTTTGCCTATTAACTTGCTTACAATCCAGTAAAATGTATTTACATATAATAACTTGAGCAAAGAAATATGTTAATCAACATGGATTGTGCTTCATTTGAACTATTGTTGAGATTCTAATCAAAATAGCTCCTGTTCATCTACAAGAGTGTCATTTATTAGTGTGTACTAAAGTATCTGTACAGTTAAAGTAACAGTTATGTGTCATATTTCACAAGATTATAAAATCATTAATCACAAGACTGCTGTTTGATGCAGATTTTTAAGGATCTCAGTAGTTACATATGTTATAAGACAATGAAAACATATTACACCAATTATTGATTACATTGATTGTGTAAAACACATAAATACAAAGGATGAATATAACATCTCTATACAGTCTAAGAGAACATGAAGCTTAAAGCACATTTCCTTCATTTAATTTAAAGGTAGTTCCTTTGATATTGTTACCCAATTCACACAAAAATCAGTCCTAACACACACCAAATCAGTCTCTCTCTACATTATTTGGGAGAGGTATGACAAATGTGTTGTTCTGTAAATTTACCATTACACATTTTCTTTTGAAAGAGTCTGTGTTTACAGCATACACGCAATTCGTTTCAGACACCTCATACACAAACGTGGATGAAATATTCAATTGAATGTCCCTACACAATGGTCTTCTTGACTTTTCAAGCTTCTGCATGACTACACAGCAATGTTTTCCACCATCACTGTCTGAGGCTCGTATGTTGTCACTTTCATAAGAAGCTAAGCCCAGAACTTTACACAATGTCCCATCTTTTAATTCTGCAATAGAATTATTTCTTTTCTGTAATCTCCTGCTATCTTCTGCATGATACAGTGTCTTACCGATAAGGAAACGACTGTAGGATGAACAGTTATACACTTCACCACCATGAATTTCTTCAATGGCAAGGATGTGTGATGCACATACAGTGTTACAAGCAGGACTAAATACAGTGACATTTCTAGTAAGATGTTTCCCATTACAACTCATAGAATTACTAGTTTGAAGTCGCAAGAAGAGGCTTTTCAGTTTGTCATCTGTGTTGGCTAAAATTTTTTTACCCTTTTCCCCATACTCTTCCACTTAAGGAATTTCTTCACTATTTGAACAGGAACATGTGAAGTCCCATTGAAGTACTTTAATAAAGTACCATTGAAAGATTCAAATGAGAATGTCGATGTTGCCCACAGAGGGCCCCAGTTCTTAACACTGGTAGCAAGGTGTGTCAACAGGTGAACATTGAATGACACATTTTTAATACCATACAGCACCTCAAACTGAATTACAAACTTCTTCAGTGCTATTTCCGCTGTACTCACTTCAGAGAATTCCACAGTTTGCTGAAGAAGTATGTGTAAAGCAAAAACTAAAAGAAACAGGTGGTTCCAATACTTCTTCTTCAGCACACCACTTAAAACAGGCAAAGAATAGAAAAGAAGAAATGACCGCCATTCTGATGCTTTTCAGTATTTCTTTCATGGAATGACCTGGGTGTTCTGGTTATCTCTACTGGAGGTTTTATAGAAAGCAGTTTTTGGTCAATTATGTCTGCTTTTGTGCCTAAGTACCACTCTTTGTTGTGATTGGTGGAACCCAGCCAAATAGAAGCCAGTTGTCGAGTAACACCAAGACAAACACTTTGCTGATATTCAGGGACAAAACCATTAATCATCTGAAACTTTTCTAATCTCATCAATTCCGATGGGCCTTTTACACCCTTGATTGACAGTTGTACAGTAGCTGCCATAGCATGATCATAATGTTCTGTTTCAGACCTGAGATGAGGCTCTGGTCTTCTATATGGGTAAGGCCCTCCACCAATGTGATAGCAGAAATCACTCCCATAATGTCTGTTCTAATGTGCTGCTTTTACAATTCAGTGTGAATTTTGTTCCAATTTAACAACATTAATGCATATATGTGTAATGGTGCCAAATGAAGCTGATGTTGTCCGACACATTGAACATTACCTGTGATGTGCAGCTATCTAAGGGCTCCGGCTGTTCCTGCGTAGCATCAGACCAAGTGAAATTTCTCTCATTGCATTCCTGCTCAGGTAATTCTGCCTGTATGATTGAATATGGGTTTATGAAAAAGTACATCAAAATATACAGTTTATCACTATTAAAGTGTATACAAATTACACAAAAATCTTACAATCCCACAAAAAATACTTGTGAATAATGGTGCTGTGCTTGTGTGTGGTCTTCTGTACTGAACAAACATTGTGTGTGACAGATTATCAATGGTTTTGTTTGTTTGATCAATTAACAAATGTAACTGCACTAAACAAATAATAATATGGATCAATTTTGTAATGAACATGGATGCATGAATTTATCACAAAATAAGTTGTTCTGGTTTTCTACATGTGGTAATGGTTGCCTCATTGTGAAGGGACTAATTTAATCCCTTAGATAAAATTAAATAATAATTTATTAAATAAAAACTTACATTTACAACTTAAATGAGTGTATGTATTTGTGTTTGATATAAATTCAATTTATGGTATTTTAAATGACATTAACATTATACTACTAGTTACATATCAATGTGTATGAAACAATGAGAACAGTATAAGTGCCTACATCAAAAATTAAACACATTTATTCATTAAAAAACGACCTTTGACTGTGTGCAGCAATTGTCTGGACATATGTTCTTCTTTTCTAAGAAATGTTTGTAGGTCCTTCTATTTGAACCCTAAGATATTAGATAAAGTATTAGAGTTAAACTTAGTTACATATAAGAAACCCACTTTAACATTAATTAAAAGCATTTAGCCATCTAATGACAATATTAGTATAACTGAATAAATAACACCAATGGCATGAATACCCGAAGAAAATGATCATTATTATTATATTAATAAAAATAATACTAACAGCAGTAAAACAAGAATAACATAACTTACCGCTTTTGTTCGTAAATACTTGCTTGACGTTGGTTGTTCAGTGTCATCGTTGCTTAAGTCTGTTTTGTATTTTCTTTGTGTAGGATTTATAATCGCCTGTTAACTTTAGTGGAACTAAACCCACTTCTAGTTATGGCGGCAAAATCCGCTTCAATTTCACAGAACAAATTTTGAATACAAATCAGCCAATAGGCTTCCACTTCACGGTGCCGCAAGAATCTACAAGCGGTCTTGTAGAGCTTTAACCATCTATCCATCAAAATAAGTGTATAAAACGATTGATACGTTTGTGTGTATGTAGTAAATAAGTGTGTATAATCACTCCCAAGGCATTGAGAATTCATTGAATTCATGATGCGATCTAATACCTTTTTTGAGAGAATAATAAGGTTTTCATAGGAGTTATTAAGTATCATTAAATAACTAGGACTAATGAAGCTAAAACTGATTTCAACATTTTGTTCTTATTAAGGTTCCCTTCAAAACTTCACGTACGGGAGCCACTACTCTAAGAACTAATCCAAAGATATCAGCAGAGGTACTGCATTGGTGTATACCAACAAATATTACTTTAAAGCAATCTGGCTTTCCAAATTTGCAAGGTGGTGCTAATCTAAAGATTGTTATCTTCTTCCCCTCCATTGACGGACAATTCCGCCATTTATGAGCCAAGGTTCCCTAGGAATGATAAAACATTTCCATGTGGGTATATGCACACAGGGTGATCATGTACTTTCACTGAAATCTCAGCCAGCAAAGCCACTTCTGCTCTCATAGCTCTGAGGTACTTTTTCACCAAAGGTGTGTTAAGCGGATTGTGAGGTGGACTTCAAAGGGTTCTCTGCCATCTTTAATGTGAATCCAGTCCGAAGGGAGCGAACATGTTTAGTTTGAAGGACAGCAAACAGAGTAGGGAATAAAGTAACATCCATACATCATCACCTGAAGTGGAGAGGGAAAATCACAACAGTTATTGTTGTGTCACGAGTCAGAAATATGATGTATTAGTTTATGAATGCATTTTGACCTAATATATCCGTTGACCGTATTCCAATGTGCAATGTTGAGGAGACCGAGTATAAAACACCATTTTTCCCTATGGATGCAATGTACGCCAGATTTAACAGAGCTTGCTGAGATTTAAGCAGAATACGCCTGTATACATATACCATATTAAACAAAAACTTTAATTATCTGTTTATTTTTTAAGTAAGCTAGCCACATCTAAAATGGTATAAAAACAACAACAAATAAATAGAAGGTAATATCTTCATTATACTAGCATGCAACCTTCATTAAAAGAATATTACAGTTTTTAACTCTGGAAGTCGTTGGATAACTAGTTAATTTGATTATCTTATTAGCATTTCCATAGTCATTCAGAATATAAAAATACATTTGACTAAGAGATTTGTAACATCCATTAAAAATAGTGTAATTTACTTTTTAATTCAGGCAATTCAACTAATGGATTCAACAGCTGAAGGCAGGACATCACAGAAGAGAGACTCTTCAAGATTGGTAATATTTTTTGTTTTTACACGGTATCTTAAACAACCAGCTACATTTACACGACTTAACACAGGGTTACATCGCTAATTAAGTTTAAGGGGCGGTTTCCTGGACACGGCTTAGACCTAGTCCCAGACTAACAGAAATGTTTAAGCTCTTTTGTTCAAAAACAGCTTGCACTGACATACCTTAAAATATATCAATGCGGTTGTTTTGTCTCAAGATGCACAACATTAATGTTTTTATGGAAGAATTTTTTTAAACAACTCAAATATCCTAATTTAACTAAGGACTAGTCCTGGTTTAGGATAATTCCTGTCTGCGAAACCTCATGGTTGATTCCCTAAAGGAGGACCTGAGGAAAAAAAGAACCTGATCTTTACACAGCCCCACCACTTTATGACTCCGACGCTGATGTAACAGCCATTGATGAAGAATCATCTCTGCTGAAGGAACCTCTAAGAAATGTAAGTATTACTAAAAAATAAATAAAATAGAAGTATTAATATAATAATAAAGCAAATGCTCAAAACTTGTTTTGTAGCTTGACTCAGAAAGTGAGGATGATATCTCATCACAGTGTCCGCAAATACCCTAAGCTTGATGATGACATTACCAGTGCATTAAAAGGTATGTCAAATGAAGTGTACTTTCTTATAGCTGATGAAGCTTTATCAACACTAATACAATGTTTACCATGTTTGTATTACCAGAGTTGCCAGCCATTGTGAAAACGCTAAAAGACAGTCGCGACCTTAAATAAGCCTTCAGCCTCTTCTATTCAAGTGCAACCAACAGAAGTGACACCACCACCAGAAGAAATGGTATGGATATGCACAGATAAATATTCTAATGTAACATATTAAATATAAGCACACTATTACATTCATTTGCTAGTATACTGTAGGCATTAGTATAGTGAAAGGCGTTATGCAAGATTTTTGAAATTATGACCACTTTAGCCGTTTCTATGAATAAAAAAGTCTCCTTTAATATGATAGCAGATACAAAACAATGTCACTTTTAACAAAAGCATATAAAGGTAGATTTTTTTAAAGAAACATAGGCTACAGAGAAGGCAAAAAAATCGAGGTTAAATCAGCCTACACAATTGTCAATGTAATGAAATACACAACACAAACTTTATGTAAGTAATAAAGCCATATTTTATTATAAAAATAGTAAATATATATAAAGTATCTTTAGATTAAAATTATATAATAAAGTTATTTCAGATTCAGAAACTTTAAGCTTCTGAGCCATTTCCATGGTGACTTGTGAAATCTGTGATCCATTGAGCAGCATAAATGAGTTACTTCTGGGATGACATCAGCTGTTTTGGAACCAAAAAAAAGGAAGGGGTTAAACAAGCAAAACATTGTTTTGTAGTTTTTATGCACTTAAAAGCTACAAAACAAACCAAAAGTTTGTCATCACAATATCTTGTCAAATTCGCATAAACGTAGTATCCTTACATTTTTATGTATAATTAGGGCACTGGCATTGATTCAGACTCACAATTCTGAAACCATATTTTTTCTCCTCTGTTCAAAATAGATCTCCCTGGGTGGAGCCATAAAAATCCCTAAAAGGACATTTGACCGATTGTCAAGGATCAAAATGTCTGTGTTTACACAGGAGCTAGCGGTTGTTATTTTTGGACGTGAGGCTTTGGCCACGTCCAGTCTAACAGGGAAGAAAACAAACAAAACACCACCGGACTCCATCAAAGTCATTTCACTCATTGGTATGTATGCTGTTTTCTTGATGTGCTACACTGGAAGATTTGGTAACCTAACATTTTGGTTGATGTGGTTGTTTGTGAATCAATTAATTTTATTCAGTAGGTTATAAAATAGATTTTGTTGTCCACCGAACTTTCCTGCCACCCAGAATATTTTTCAAATGAATATTTGCAAAAACAAGATATGAACATAAAGATCAGAGCCTCTGCCTTCAATGCCAATCTGTTAGTGGAGGGGAAAGTGTGAACATTGCAGACTCAACCAAAATAAATTATGCCACAACCAAGAAAACAAGGTTAGGATCTGATAAAAAATAGCTCTTCAACATAACAACTGCTGGTTACCAATTTTTACAGTGTAGTAAAAAAGTTTATCCAGTGTGGTTTAAGGGATAAATCAATGTTATACTAAGTATTTCCACCATTGTTTTATACAGAAACAGGTACGGCTATTTCTAACTTTTTTGTCTGACTAACCAGTTTTTCTTTACATGTACAAAATCAGTCCTTTATGTTGTTTTCTAACGTATAGTTTTAATTGTTGATAATATTATTTGAATGTCATTATCACAAACAATAACAAAGTTGCACATAGTTTTATTGTTTACAGCACTGTTATTCTTCTTACAGGCGATATATGAATCAACTATTGCAAATTCAATAAAACCCATCATAGTTCCGCGTTGCAACATTTGAGTTGCATGTTTTCAAGTCTCTTCAATTTACAAATATATGTCCTAGATCACTGGTGTCAAACTCACTTCCTGGATGGCCACAGCTCTACAATGTTTTGTTCCACCAATAATTAAAAACACTTTATCATGCTATCCAGTTCTTCCAAGTTCCAAGCAGGTAAGATTGGGAACTGTTTGCAGCTAAACTGTGCAGAGCAATGACCCTCCAAGACTTGAATCTGAGACCACTGGCCCAAGGTAGTAGCACCTTAAATCTGATACAAACGATTACCACATAATAATACAAATATGTTTTGTTCACAGATGCAGTGATTGATCGATTTCAAGGGACCACTCCATCCCAAGTCAGGGCTGTGCTTCGCCAAAAGTCTAACAATGAAAGTTATGCTAAAAGAAATCATGAAAGTGGAGTGATTAAAGGTGACGATAGGAATTAAGTTACCTTTATGCAATAGACTTGTCTGAGGGGAGTTAAAAGGGATTGTTCACCCAAATATTTCTGTCATCATTTCCGCACCCTCAAACATTCCTCCAAATGTCTTACTTTGTGTTGAGTAGAACAAGGAAAGAAATGTAAACAGGTTTGAGTTTATGATGACAGACTTTTCATTTGGGTGAACTATCACTTGAATGTATAGTTTACGGTTCTTCATTTGTTATTTGTAGTGTTGGTAGTTCTGGAATGTAAAAATCTACTCCCTGTTAACTTTTTTTTTTTATATTTCTAAGAAATTGTGAAAGGTTAAAATAAAAGTTGTAATTTAAAAATATTTAATGTTTATTTTTCTTTGTAAAGAATGGGTAACTGCAAATTTAAAATACAATTTGTAATTTAACTTAAGCCTTTGTTTATCTGCTTTTTTCTTTATCAATTTTTTTTGTTGTGGGCCATTTCAAGGTTCATATCCGTTATTGCAATAAATGTGCTAAATACACACTTAACTAACAAACATGGTCTATTTTCTTGTCTGTCTAAGCATTGTGGTTTATGTTTGCTATGCATTCAAATTAAATGAATGCACATTTTAAGTCACTGTTATTGCTTTTTCAGTATTTACAGAAGTATTAAAGTGCCACGTAAGTGGTTAAAAAATGACAGACTTTCTTAGTTATTGTATTTAATATTAAAATAAACTGCAATATATTTTACATAATTAACCCAAATAATAAGCATTAAGTTTGTCTAAAAAATTGCATTAAATTCACATTTAAGTGTATTTTTAACCGACGTATAATTTCATATTAATTGCTTGTTAATACATTTAACAATACACTTTAAACATATTTTTCAGAAACTATAAGCAAATTTGAAAGTACACTTAAAAATGTATTAAAGTGCCACTTAAGTTGTTCAAAAAAATCACTCAAAAGTTCAGCTTAATGCCTTTAATACAAAATAAAACTGAAATATATTTGAAATAAATGACAGATAATATGTATTTAGATGGTTGAAAACATTACAATTAATTCACACTTAAGTATGCCCTTTTAAAGTACATTATTTACGTAAAAAGTACACTTTTAAAGAGTATATTAAAGTGCACTTTTTTTTCGCAAGGGACATTTTGTCAATTGTTCTTTTTACAGTTATAACATTATACAATGGATGTTGCTGAATGCTGTAAATGCAGAATTGTGAAGTGTTGGACGTGTTCAATCAAGTTTTTGGTAAGTTATCTTAAAATTAGTTTGATTTCATTTCTGAGGGCATTTTTTGCCACAAAAAAGGTCAGTATTACATTATTAAAGTTATTGACAAAATATGTTTTAAGTAACAGAGCATGTGTAGAAATGCAAATAATTGAAAGGACACAATTTCTGGTCGTTTCTATGTAATTCAGTATCATACACTCACCTAAAGGATTATTAGGAACACCTGTTCAATTTCTCATTAATGCAACTATGGTGGTGGTGTAATGGTGTGGGGGATGTTTTCTTGGCACACTTTAGGCCCCTTAGTGCCAATTGGGCATCGTTCAAATGCCACGGGCTACCTGAGCATTGTTTCTGACCATGTCCATCCCTTTATGACCACCATGTACTCATCCTCTGATGGCTACTTCCAGCAGGATAATGCACCATGTCACAAAGCTCCAATCATTTCAAATTGGTTTCTTGAACATGACAATGAGTTCACTGAACTAAACCCCACAGTCACCAGATCTCAACCCAATAGAGCATCTTTGGGATGTGGTGGAACGCACCATAAACTAACATAAAGAATAGTCCTGAGATATACTCACATGGAGAATAATACATACTGCACATGTGTATATATACTGTATATATTTACACCACGGGGCTGTGGAATGCTTGATTCTGATTGGCTGATGAAGGTTCTACAGGTGTGCATTATTTTTCAGTCAAACACACACCTGTGAAGTAGATCCAGATCTGTCGACCGGAGTACAGTTCAATATCACTGCGCCAAGTTTAATCATTATTACTGATTTATACTGTAGCTACAGTCCACCACAAACAACATTGAAGACGACTTCAATTTCCAAAAATATCTTTTAATTGCAGGATAAATCCACAATAAAGGGATTATTTATGTGTTTTAGACACTTTTAACTGTTAATTCTCTGACTCCTCGGAACATACAACTTACCCACAGCATGTGTCGTTATCTCTGCTGTGGGCGGTCCCTATTCCATAAACTAAATGCCATCACGCAGCAGACAGATGGCGCTGTCCCCATTTATGCAGTAATTCAACAATTTACACTCCGTTACACTTAAGTTTAGGAATAGGAATGTTGTCCCATTCTTGTCTAATACAGGCTTGTAGTTGCTCAACTGTCTTAGGTCTTCTTTGTGGCATCTTCCTCTTTATGATGCGCCACATGTTTTCTATGGGTGAAGATCTGGACTGCTGGCTGGCCATTTAAGTACCCGGATCCTTCTATGCAGCTATGATGTTGTAATTGATCCAGTATGTGGTCTGGCATTGTCATGTTGGAAAATGCAAGGTCTTCCCTGAAAGAGACGACGTCTGGATGGGAGCATATGTTGTTCGAGAACTTGGATATACTATTCAGCATTGATGATGCCTTTCTAGATGTGTAAGCTGCCCATGCCACACGCACTCATGCAACCCCATACCATCAGAGGTACAGGCTTCTGAACTGAGTGCTGATAAAAACTTGGGTTGTCTTTGTCCTCTTTGGTCCGGATGACATGGCGTCCCAGGTTTCCAAAAAGAACTTCAAATTTTGATTCGTCTGACCACAGAACAGTTTTCCACTTTGCCACAGTCCATTTTAAATGAGCCTTGACCCAAAGAAAACGCCTGCGCTTCACAATCATGTTTAGATATGGCTTCTTTTTTGACCTATAGGGTTTTAGCCAGGAACGGCGAATGGCACGGTGGATTGTGTTCACCGACAATGTTTTCTGGAAGTATTCCTGAGCCCATGTTGTGATTTCCATTACAGTAGCATTCCTGTATGTGATGCAGTGCCGTCTAAGGACCCGAAGATCACGGGCATCCAGTATGGTTTTCCGGCCTTGACCCTTAGGCAGAGAGATGTTCCAGATTCTCTGTATCTTTGGATGATATCATGCACTGTAGATGATGATAAGTTCAAAATCTTTGCAATTTTTCTCTGAGAATCTCCTTTCTGATATTGCTCCACTACTTTTCGCCGCAGCTTGCCCATCTTGACTTCTGAGAGACACTGCCACTCTGAGAGGCTCTTTTTATACCCAATCATGTTAATTGACCTTATAAGTTGCAAATTGGTCCTCCAGCTGTTCCTTATATGTACATTTAACTTTTCCGGCCTCTTATTGCTACCTGTCCCAACTTTTTTGGAATGCGTAGCTCTCATGAAATCTAAAATGAGCTCATATTAAGCATGACATTTCAAAATGTCTCACTTATAACATTTCCCATTTAAACTCTTCATACTGACATGTTACTCTCCAGGTTGAGACCTTAACGACAATGTATTTTGTTTGGTCTTATTACAAGCTTTCATTTCAATATTTCATGGACACTGCCCGGTACCAGGCATTGTTTTAGTGGAACCTTTGGAACCCAACCTCACCCTTCACAGGCAATGCCATCAACAATGTGTTTATTAAAGTAGTGAACATATGTATGTACCACACCCAAGACTAAGTGTTTATGCATGAGTCATGAACTTGTAAGCATCTGCAGTAGTCTAAAAGGTCAGACAAATGGTATGGTATGGTATTTTCATAGGAAGTTCACACAACAGACATAAATGCCATTATTATTGTGTTTATTACAGCAGTGAACATATGCATCAAGACAAATGAATACATTTCTCTGTACAGTTTTACAGGATGTAAGTGAAAGTGGATTTGATTTATGTCTATATTGATGTACAGTTAGATAATGCAATATGGAAAGCATTACAGAAAAACATCTATGATTTAAATTCCATTTGATGGGGTTCATCAACAAGTATGCTTAAACGACAAACAGCATGTATGCATCAAGACAAATGAAGACATTTCCACATAATATTGCATGCATAGCCTACATACATAAACACACACACACAAAATAATACACATAATAATTTCCCTTAAAATCTGCACAATTTAAGTGTGTGAAAAACAAATAATGCTTTGTAATAACTTGCTAAATTAATTAAGAAATAAGCATGATTAACTTGCTATTTGGTGACGCCAGTCTGGAGAAACAACAGCTTTGTTGTCACAAAAAAGGAGAACCAAGCTAATAAGAATAGTCCAATTTTAGTATTTGCAAATTCCTTCTTCAATTTTTGAGTTTATCTTAATAATAGCATAGAATTGCCATTCTATATGTGCTGGACACAGAAAAACAATAAATAGATAATCTGAGCCTTGATTGTCTGTAAGCTATTGGTGACAACACTTAGTATATTTAGTATAAAATGCAAAACTCAAAGTGCAGTTGGGTTTGTAATGAGCCCTATCTAGTGTAAATCACCTAAAAAAAGGGCTGTTTTATAGAAAGGAAAGTCTATTTTGTGCACATCTTCAGCACCGGAGAGTTGTCCTCCATAACGCTATACTGCTGTATGCATTTACAGAATGTTTGTGTTGACTACTGAGTGAGTGGTACCACCGATTGAGAAGACAGTTGACTGAATATGTAGCATCCTTTGTCAAGTCACCCAAACCTGTAGAGGAATTGTAAAGAAAAACAGAAAGAAAAATCATCATACAGCAGACAACGCCCAAAATCATGACAATTTCAAATATCTACAAGATCTAATAGAATGCTACATTTGCAACATCAAAATAACCTATTAATCCTTATCTTTACTTATCACAAGATGCAACTGTAACATTGTGCACACTGATGCTGAATAGCTGGCCATTTCAGTGCCTGATCAGACCTAAAGTTCAAAGTTGTACTGAACCTACATAGCAGAGGTTCATGTCAAAATCAACAGTATGTTATATTTTGAAATGTTTATGGAATGTTGGAGCAAACCACTGCTGAATGTGTGTGACCTTTGAGCCCTTAGGCAGCACTGCTTAAGAAACTATCATGCTTCTGTGTCAAATATGGCCACATGGAAAATTGTTTATATTTGAGACACATCTCTTTAGTGATAGCATTGTTTCTTTACAATGCAACCAATTCCAAGATATCATACAAGTGACTAAAATGTGTATGGAGAGCTTGTGAAATTGTGATAGTTAAGCATTTCATTTGTGATTACTCCTGGTGCTGATATCATGATTCCTTTTTACAATAATATTCCATAGTCAGTTTCTCCTGAAAAAAAGGGATTGACACAAATGTCAGATGATGTTCATTATTTTCTTACCATCTGCCCATGCTCTCATCTCCAGGTGAAGGTGAGCTTTCAGGGTTTTCAGGTCCCAAGGGGGATCTGTATAGCTTTAGAAGTCTAAAATGATGAGAAGAATTATTATTATTAGTATGAATCATTATTTGTTATCTGATAATTTTATCACCATAATACAGTTTATTCTGTTCAATCCTGTCCATCTTGTGTGAAGCCATTAACATGTTTCTTGTAAATAGAAACATTTGTCTTTTTTGGGTATTTCTATTTAATGTAATTATTAACTAATATTAAATCTATTTGATGCTTTGAATGCATAATTATTGCACGGCCAATGAATAATAGATGAAAAGATAAAACTTCTACTGCCATGGCTTCTTCTGGTCTTTTATCCAAATACAGATATACTGTATGATTGCACATCTACATAGCATACCAACTACTTCTCCACTTCCTGCCCTAGGGTGGAAGCAGCAGCATTGTGATGTTCTCTGCTCACCGTGCCTGCAGACTGCCAACTCCAGTTGCTCCTCATCCACCTTCATGCTGGATCTGTGGGAATTCTCTCTGGCTGCCAACCAAGCCCCAACACAAATGTGCATTCCAGTGACCTACATTGTCGAAAAATCGTAACTGACAAATGATCATTATGTCATGATGTAACAATTGTATGAAATAGGTATATGAAAAATGGAAAGAATAATTTGTGTTCAAATAACTATACATTCTCAAATGTGTTCACATCTAAAAAAAACAAGAATAAATGGAACTAACATTTAAGATTTGACACGGATCAAGGTAACTTGGTGTACAGTACATAGTTGTGTATTTTGCCATTCATGTGTGAATGTGTAAATTCTTGAATACCTTGCAATACACTTTCAACAGTAATGTTTCCTTCAACCAATTTGTAAGCATTGCTGGGGTGCAGGCAGGACGGCTAAATTGTTCGAGCAGTTGGACTTAATTTCATATTGAACAGCAACATTTTGGAAGTTTAAAAGGCAACACATGCAACATTACATTTGCAAGACATACTGAACATACCATGTCCGATAATGATGCATAAAAAACTGACAACTGATTTTTATTAGGTTATTCCTGAAGGTATATACATTTTAGACAATGAACAACAAGCCCCATCTTTAAATGAATTTACTTATTTCTAATTCATTCTTCAAGAAAAGAAGAAGGCTCAAATGAGTCCTTCCATCCGGTCCCACTGTAAGAGACAACGTTTTGAGTAAAAATGTACATTTGCTGAGTAACTCTGTCAAGCAAGCAAATTGTTATATCACTTTATGAAATATAACAATTGAAAATATTTGAACATTTCAGTGAACTATTGACATTGTTACTGTTACCCAAATATTTAAACTGTTGTAAATGGTGTGTATGTAATAGACTGTCGATTAGTACACGTACCAGGTCTTGCATGGAACCCAACGAATGAGGACCTCCTCTGTTCCCTATAGAACAAACAATAAACAAACATGATCACCACACAAGTTTACACAACACAAAATCCAGCCACGTGTGTCATTGCACAAATCTTGCAATTGTGATGGTAAAATGTACAGTTTTCATGTCATGAATCCACCACAGGTTATCAAGAGCTATATAGGCTATGAAGGAAAATCAAAGTATGTTAATTTACAGAACTGTGTGTAGTCGTAGGTTTCATACTGGTCAGACAACAACAAAGGCCTAGAACAAGTAGCATTAAATAAACGGCAACATAATTACACAGTCAACACATGAGGCCATGGGATGATCATAGTGATGTCACTATGTTATTATGTTAGTAGTATGTTAGCTCAATGTGAATTTATTTTTTTTAGTCACCATTATGGTGATCAGTGTATGCTTTAGCTGGACTATTCACCCTTATCTTTTACATAATAGTTTTTATTTGCTTGTTGTCATTGTTGGTTTATGAATCACAATTGTTATACCAAAGAAAAAACCTTAAGTTTTTCCAATCTGAAAATACTGGGTATAGCGGTTCATCTCATGTTGTATTTTTAGTCTGGTTATCAATTTTACATAATATTACAATTTGACGCTAAGCAGTGTTGGGGCAGATGAGATGTTTGGAAGGATTTTAAGCAGATTTTTTTAAGTAGTCTATGACTGCAAGTACATCAATATAAAGCAAAACTGTGTGAAAAGGCTTTTGAAAGACAAACCTCTCTCACTCTTTTTTTCAAAACCTTGGAGTAATCAAAGTTGTTTTGGCTAATTTCCTACAGCATTCTGGACACTCATCTGAAAGATAGGCAATATTATTTTGAAATAAGTATATTGCTACAAATAAAACCTAACAGTGACTGCAGAATCAAAGTGTAGTTAATAAATCATATTAATGTACATTTACATTTATTCATTTGGAAGACGCTTGTATCCAAAGCTGTTAACGCAATGCTCTTACCACTGAGCTACAGGAAAGCTGCAGATGTAAATGTAAATACAGAAAATGTACTTAACACTTTTTTTTCTTGCTGGCTTCCCTCTGTTGGACTGGATCTGTATCAAGATATCACACTTTATTATACAGTAAGTTATTACTTATTAAGAATGTCAAGGGTTCAGACACACTTTACTGAGTATTAAGGACAAACAGTGTACTTCACTTCTTGGTCTATTTTTGGCCTTCTGGGCCTGGGATCTTGTGGCTTCTGATGAGCCTGTGATATCAATGCCAGTAGCTTCTGGGGGGCTGGTTGTAGTGGCTTTTGTAGGGCTGGTGGGAGTGACTTCTGGAGGGCTGGTGGCAGTGACTTCTGGAGGGCTGGTGGCAGTGACTTCTGGAGGGCTGGTGGCAGTGGCTTCTGGAGAGCTGGTGGCAGTAGCTTCTGGAGGGCTGGTGGCAGTAGCTTCTGGAGGGCTAGTGGCAGTGGCTTCTGGAGGGCTGGTGGCAGTAGCTTCTGGAGGGCTGGTGGCAGTGGCTTCTGGAGGGCTGGTGGCAGTGACTTCTGGAGGGCTGGTGGCAGTAGCTTCTGGAGGGCTGGTGGCAGTAGCTTCTGGAGGGCTGGTGGCAGTAGCTTCTGGAGGGTCAGCAGTTTCTGCTTCTCTTGTGGCCTTCTTCTGTCTTTGACAATGAACTTGCAGTAAAGACAAAGATCAAAATCAAGAAGAATTAAACCCACTTTGCCTGAGACTAATTATTAAAAACACAAAGATGACCTGAATGCAAGTGTAAGAGGCTAGTATTTATAATAGAATTGGTTTCTACATTACATATGTGTTGTGTTATGTTATGATTGACA
Source organism: Triplophysa tibetana (assembly GCA_008369825.1). Taxonomy (NCBI): domain Eukaryota; kingdom Metazoa; phylum Chordata; class Actinopteri; order Cypriniformes; family Nemacheilidae; genus Triplophysa; species Triplophysa tibetana. Next base: position 28,976,338 of record CM017897.1, read on the forward strand.
AGAGCCATTAAGGATCTACAGTATATGTCAACAGATCTAGTCATCAAGGCAATACTGTATCTTAGCGTTTGATCACAGCATTCTAAATTTGAATGATTATGACAGGGGGATCATGCTGAAGCTGCAACTAGTTGTATATAAAGAGGGGGTATCCAACCCCAAAATATTAAATGTATTCTCATGCTTCTATGACTTTTTAGAACCAAATTTCTCCAAAGGTGTTTAAGGTGAGGACTCAACAGGATAAATAGTCAAGCAGAGTTTATACTTAAACGAATATTACTTTCTCTGTTCCTCCCACAAGACAACATTGGTGTTTGTGAAGAAGGCTGAAATTTTCCTAACTAATTTATGAGAAGACGACTGTTCAAAGCTGTTGTGGAGAGTGAAATGTAGTAGATCTTTCTTTTCATCGACGGTAAAAGTTTACAATAGAGTTCCTCATATCATTTCTGTCTCAAACTGATTGTTTTATGGAAATGGAGCAAAATCTGTGATTAAATGGATACAAAAATGAAACAATAACAAGATTACATTCAGGTCTCCTGAGCTAGCAAAGATCTGTCCCATGGCCAGAATTTAAAGAATGCTAGCTTCAGAACATTGTTTCCACAGGTAGATCAAGTCATACCAAACGCTATGAGCCAGAAAGCATAAACTACATATGCAGTATACTGCCCCTATCAGGAATAGGTAGATCATTTTTTACTTTCACTTAAATCAGGGGCAATTAAAAGACCTAAAACATGTCTTCTCCCATCAGTTATAATTAATGTCACAAAACAGTCTGCCTAATACTGTTTATCTATTTTGTTGACTTCAGGCGATAGTATTATTTTGCAATAGAGCCACCACATGCTGCTTTATCCTATTATGGCTAAATGTAATGCTCACCCTTTGCATCTATATGAAAAATAAAGAGAATGAAACATGTGGATTATCAGTGTTTCCAGATTACAGACCTTAATATAAGTACAAAAACGTTTTACTCTTTTGCACTGATTCATACATCAATTTAACCCTCTGAAACAAATCGGGATCCAAAACGTAATCCCCTTCAAGGATGGCATCGGCCACCAAGTTTCCCTTAAATTTCTTCCCCAAAAGTAGTCACAGTCGAAAAGTTGTTTTTTGTATGTGCATACATTTGAAGGTAAAACATTTAGTGTTGTAATAGCAATACCGTGAATCTGTGGTATTCCTTGAGCAAGGTTATTATACCGCCAAAATCTCATACCGGCCCATGCCTACTCATATCAAGAAATTAATGACTACTGGTTTATAACTAAATATTCCTCAAAATGCTATCAATGTGATATTTATTTCTGCTTCATCAGCCATGTTTTCATCAATGTATTTTCCCAGTGGGGGGTGAACGGGACGGCCTCATGGCGGGAGGATCCCTTTGCGGGAATTCATTCACTCAAAACCAGTTGATGGAAACACATCTGATTCATATTTTCTTTTTTTTGCCACATTTCAGAAGTTCACTTGACAGCTGCATGGAAACATGACAATTAACCGTTTAACCTTACTATGCTTACTGAGCTGACTTCATGAAATTTGTATGCTTAGCCCTGAACTAAACTTACCATCACATGGCAGCTATTATGAACAACTGTCCTGTTGTTGATGACTTCTTCCATTCAGCTTTCTTAGTTTGAAAGTTGCCTCTCTTCGTTGCAACTTTTGTTTTGTTAGGGATTTAGGGATTACATTTTATGGAAAATATATTTCAATAATTATTTATTAAACCTAGTTTGTGGGGTAAAACGACCCCAGCAGGCATCACTGATAGTAAGCATGTACATCACGTCCTTTCTTATTCCATCATGTAGTTTCTCAGGTTAGATACATTTTCAAATAAGTAAATAAATAAGTTATTTCGGCTTAGTGCTTGTCACATATGTAATGTGTTTAAAAACAAGTTAAAAACAGGGGTCATACAGGGATAAATGCATAAAATTATAATTGAATTTTGTGTACAATAATGCTACATCAACTGGAACGATGAATGATGGATGCGTTTTAAATTACTTTTAACTTCTGTTACTATAATATTTCGTCTTTCCACCTAAACATTTCACATTGACTTTGATGTGTCCGCATTCAAGCATTTCAGCAGATTAAGACTTCACCAAAAACTGAGAGTTTTGACCTAAGTGTGATCTTCAGTTATAAAGATTATCCTAAAACTGAACATTAGTAACTTACTTTTCACGCGCGCGCTCACAGGATCGCGTGTCACGCTCGTGAATTCAGTTCACTGAAGACTCGCTCTGAACGACTCATTTGAATCATTGAGTGCTTCATACAATCGTAAATGAATCATTTGGTGTGATTTGCGAACCGATTTAGCCGCTTCATTAAATAAATCAGTTCATTCATGAGGGGCACATCGTGATTTCTTTATTTCAAAATAAGCAGTAACGATATGCTTTATGTAATATAGCGGAGTAAAAAGATAAAAACGTCATTACTGTCCACCACTGCGGATAATACACTGAATTATACAGCGATCTATCTATATTTTCAAAGGTCACCAACAGCTTTGTTTAGCTAAAGCCTGCCTCAGACTACAGGATTCTCGGCCAGATTTTAGCCCGATTTCCCCTCCCGAGAATCTTTGAAAAAATCGGGCCTAGAAACGCGATCGGGCCCGAGAATCGGCCCAGATTATCACGTAATGTGAGGTGTTCACAGATCGAATCTTAGAACTCCCGATCTGCTCCGAGAGAAATCTTAGCCGCCCCGATCATATCAAACATGTTTGATATTTAGGATTTTAAATCGGGCTGATGACGTTGGTACTTTCGCTACAGCCAATGAGAGACACATCTCCATGGTGACGGAGGTAACTACCAGACCCTTTAAAATGTCGAGCGCCAAAGATCCTGCAAGGGTACGTTGGACAGCGGAGATGGAGGAACAACTTGTGGAGTTGTGGCAACAACATGATTGTTTATTTAATGTATCCTCCAAAAAATACCACAACCGCACAGACAAGGAAAAGTGCTGGGGAGAAGTCGCGTCGGTTTTAAACGTACCGGGTAAGTCAACTGCTAACGTTACCGTGCTAGCTTGGAAATGTAAACAATAAAGCTTTTGAAACGTGAGTAATCAGTTTGGTCTATCACAAGATACACGTCCTCACAGCTTTCTTAAAAATGTTTTGTAGTTGTGAGGAGAATTGTTTGTCTGTTAATTGTGCTGTTGTTCACTATTAACGTTGCCGTCGCTTTTGTAACGTTAGTTCTACTACGTAGATACGTCGAAGCAAGAACCCGTTTCATTACATTTACATTACAATTTTTTTTGTAATGTTAGCAGTACTGTTTATTTACTTTTTTAGTAGAGGAAGTGAAGATAAGAGCAACAACACTGAGGACCCAGTTTACAAAACTTCTTAAACCCAAACCAAGTGGGAGTGGGGAGAAAGATCTTACACAGAAGCAGAGCTGGCTGCTAAGAAACTTGGAGTTTCTCAAGAAACATGTTCTCTAACGCCCCAGTGAAACCACTGTGAGCACAACAGTATAACTATGAAATATAGTGGAATGCAAACGCATGTACATCCCACTGACTGAACTATTTTTCAGCTTGATTGGTCTGTTAAAGACATAATCTATAGCCAGGCGACGCATGACCCTCTCAGTGATGAAGATATTCTGGAGACATCAGAAGCACCAGGTAAATATCACAATTGGGGATGTGCAAGACTCAAAAATACTGATACAATGATGACTGTTGACTTGTCTTGTCCTCATTTAAAGCCCACAAATTTAGAGATAATGGCCTTTCATGCATTTCAAATGGTTTGGGTTGTATTCTAGGACTTTTTATTTACTTATACATCACTATTAGGGGTGTTTGACGACCCCAAATTCCTTAAAAGCTTATATGTGCTTCAAATGATATGGTCAGTTATAGACCATGTATAGTTATAGAGATCTGCATTTTACTGCTGAATAGAAGGTCTCCTGGATCATGTAAGAAACTCCTGGATCATGTAAGAATCAGAACACATAATGAAGAAATTTCACTTATGTGGATATGATCAAATGTAGTTAAGGTATAGTTAAAAAACATATATTTACTCGCCTCCTTTAAACCTCTACTTATTTTTTACTCAAGAACGCAAATTAATACATTTAATGCAGAATTTGGATGTATGCAAAAACTTAGTTCAACACTGACTGTAGATCTTTTAAAAACAATCATGTCACATTGTTTAATACATTTTTATTTTTTTAGGACCACATTCCTCCACCACACAAGGTGAGGAAGACCATGCCTCTCCTTTTCCCAAAGCCAGACATGGACTAAAGCGCAACAAAGGAGATCCAGATACTATCGAGCAACAAAAGCTTAAATTGTTAGAAAAGATGTCTGCCTCCGTTCTTACAGCTCCAGATCCATACAGTGCTTTCGGAAATCAGGTTGCAGTGGAACTTGGATTAATTAAAAATAAAAGCATTCAAACCAAGGTAAAAAGACAAATAATGAATGCTTTGTTTGAGGGCCAGGAGGCTGACCAGTCCATCCAATCACCATCCTCACACATGCCACCTTCCACATACTCGTCTCTCACACCTACACACATATCCCCATCACTCTCTCACCACTACTACCAGCACCTTCCCCATCAGGGCCCTGTTCCGCCTCAAAATTATTTAAGCACTCTTCGAGATTTGGAGGAGTAATTAAAGTAACAGCAAAACTGTTGATGTTGTTAATTTGTTGCTTCATTAAGCTTTTTATAATTGTTTAAATGAATATTGGTTTTAAAATATTGTAAACATAAATTTAAATTGTATTTATTACATATTTATTATTTATATGCAAAAATGTATTTTATTTATTGTTTTGTTTTTACTTTATATATTTATTTTTAGTAAAATTTATGAGTAATACTTGAAAATACTTAAATAAATACCTGAAATGTGATTGTGATTGTATTTATTTTAATTGTAACAGATAGACTTGCATAACACGTATACAAAAAGTACATTAAACGTATATATACTGCCAAGCATGTTGCAGTAGGCTACTTATTATCAAAAGCTAAACCTTGCAAATGCTTGGTCAATTCTCTAAACATGGTTATCTTGCCATGGCACTTGGCCAGCAGGTGAAACAAAGTAATCTCTTAGGAGATCACGTTGCTGCTTAGCAGTGAGGGTGGGGTTCCGTGCCCTGCCGGCTTGCATACATTGCATGGCCCACACACCATCCCTCCTCCATGCTCCCTCGTGAATTCTGTGGTCTACATCCTCCCAGTCTGCTAGTGCTGATGGTATATAAGCCTCTGAACGGCACTCACAGAGGAAGTTGTGAAGACATGCTGATGCCAGAGTGATCTTGGTCACACTGTCTGGGTGAAGAAGGATTGTTGAGCGGAACACTCTAAACCTATTGGCGAGAATGCCAAAGGCATTTTCTACGACTCTGCGTGCCCGTGAAAGGCGGTAGTTGAAGATCCTCTGGCTGTGGTCCAGCTGCCTGAAGGGGTAGGGTTTCATCAGATCGGTTCTGAGAGGGTACGCCTCATCACCCACAAACAAATAGGGTAGCACAACATCAGAACTGATAAGCCTTTCTGGAGGAGGAACATTTAGAAGACCCTGGTCTAATGCTTTCTTTAGGTCAGAATGGGCAAAGAGCCCAGCATCTGAGACCCTGCCTTGAGTACCAACACTAATATAAAGGAACTTATAATTTGCATCTACAACTGCCATCATAAGAACTGAAAATCGGCTTTTATAATTGTGCCAGGTGCTGCCACTGTGAGCTGGTGGCTGGATGTAGATATGTTTGCCATCAAGGGCACCCAGGCAATGTGGAAACTGCCATTTTTCCATGAAGTTATTGGAAATTGCCCGCCATTCCTCCTCTTTGGTTGGTGTCTGCAAAAATAAGAGTAGAAGTATACATGCACAATTTAAGTGGAATACAATCTGAATTTACTAATTATGCACAACTGTCAAGATGAGAGAATTATCTGCACTATTAATTATATAACAAGCCATGGTTTTATTATAGTAAAAGTGCAATCAAGTTTTTGTTGTATTGATTACCATTTATATAACCAAGTTGTACAACAATACCATGGTTAAACTATGCTTACTGTAGCAAAACAGTGGTATTTCTCAGTTTAACATTATTAATTTGCTTGTATTCATATTTTTGTACACAATATCTCAATCATTCTTCCTGTAATACTTATGACAAATAATATTCAGCAATACTAACCTTTAGAAAATCATCCTTTAAGACCTGATGTAGGGCTGCACATGTGCGATTTACTATTTCAGACACAGTAGTGGCCCCAATTCTGAATTGGAAACTAAGTGATTTGTAGGTTTCCCCTTTATTAAAAAAGGTAACATTACTGCAAAATGTAAACACAAAACACAAACATGTTAGATGTCTATACAAACCTGTTGCCAAGAATCTGAGGGTCAAGGAGAGCCTCTCCTTGGCTGTAATCGCTCTCCTCATTTTGGTGTTCTGTCTGGTGATTAGTGGTTCAACTCTCTCTAGCAGAATGTCAAACTCATCTGAGGTCATCCGCAGCAGCTCTTTAAAGCCTGACCTGTCCTCCAACTATTGAGAAACAAAACAGAATTCGTATAAATGACTCATACTTTAATACATAAGCTTTAAAAATAGCATATTCTTTACACAGAATATTTGACCCACTAGGCCACTAAATTAACTAAAATAAAAAAATCAACAAAAATACAATATCTTGAACAAGTATGACACCTGTTGCCATCAATTAACCTTATCATCATCATAAGAGGTGTGTGTGTGGCTGACTGAGTGTGTGTGGTGTGATGTGTGTGCATTTGTCCAAATAGCGCAAAACGAAATTTGGTTTTCCCATTGTTTATTATAGGTCGATGCAAACTGCCAACGTCAGCTTGTAGTTTCGTTGAACAGATTGTTATTTGGCTATACTCATACATATAACATGCGTTTATGTGTTTGTTTTTATGCTGTATCTCATAATCACATTGGCATTCTTCTTTGTTCTTGGCAGCGACAATTTTTTTCTTCTGTTATTTATTAACATTAAACTTAAGCTGCTCGCCAAAAGCACAGTCATAACTTCAGCACTAGCAAAAAAGCATTATAGCACCCGAGGCTTTGGACAGACAGACAGACAGAGAATCATAGAGCGACAAAGACACTTTCAGGGTTGAACGTTACATAGGCCTACCTAGCTACAGTTTGCTACAGTTACCTTTACATGCCTGTTTTGCTACACGTGTAAATGCCTTGATACTATTTTCTACAGTAATATGTTTGCTTTTCACCGCGGATGCGCCGTAGTACAGTTAAAACAGTACTGTTACTAACTCTATAACTTTTGCACAGCCGCTGAATTTTCTGCATCTATTGGAAATACACTTTTTTCATAATATGACCAATATTATGTTCATAACTCACACCATTCTACATGGCAACAGTGATCAATTTCGCTTATGAGCATATTCTAGGTTAGCATAAACAGAAAAAAAGGCAGGTAAAATCCTACCTCCAGTTCTCGCTGAAGAACAGACAGCCCAAGTTGACCCCGTCTCCCCAACCAGGGGCCTGTACCATGAAGCCGGTTTAGGTGGCTAGCCAGGTAAGTTTAGGATTACTTTGTGCCAACCCTGGGTTTTAGGTACCATGAAAGTAACTCAGCTTTAATCGGTGTTCATCGCCATGGTAACTTACGCTGCACGGCTAACCTGCTCCGGAGCAGGCTATGATCTAGATTAGAGATCTCACATCGAAAATAAACCAATCAACGGCGAGCAAATTTACATAAGTGAGGCAACTAACTCACAATGCGTGTTACAATGGTTAGTTATTTTTAATAATGTTTAATAAAATAAAAATACTGACATAAAATGATGTAAATATATATTACAAATACAAAATCAAAAAATGGTGACTATGTAGGTAAAATCGGATTTTAGAGATGACATTTGCTGGCTTTCCCTTAAACATGAAATTAAATGTATTTATACTGTTATTGTACTGCATACAATATGTATTTCTTTGCATTGCATTTTTTACATTCCTGTCTGTGGGGCAGAACATTTAGGAACACTTCCAGTTTCACTGTGTTGGTTTTATCTTCTTTGTCCACTGAAGAAACTTTCTATTATACAGCTACAGCAAGATACAGACAAAACCATTAATTGACAGGTGACATCACATATTTTTAACACTGCTATTTTAATCTTTTTGTTATCAAGTTACACTTACAATGAACCTAAATAATGTATCATAAAGTAGGCCTACATTTTTAAATGTTTAAGACGTTTTTAATACTTGTAATGCCTACAACATTCCCTATGCATCTGTGTTTTTGTTAGTGCTTTAAGGAAGGTAAAGTATAACAGGGCTGTTTAATAGCCTGTTGGTGGGAGACGGGGGTCCCTATGTATGCCAGAGGTTTTTGCTATCCTGACCGCAGAGCCACTTCAACATGGCCCTCAATCAAACCAGAGTCAGGATTGAGATGACCATCGGATTTTTAAATGAACACTTCAACTGACAACTAAGTTCACATACTGGTATTTTTTTTATTTAACCTTCTTTATTAAGAGTAAGCTTCTCTAGTGTATTTTGTTCACAAAATACATGTGTTACTTCTGTAACCTTTGGAGGTAGACACTTCAGTCTCTGGGGAAGGAATTGTGAAATGTCCTACAATAAAAGAGACACCAGTAACATAAAATATAAATCCTCACATTCACACTTGTGCCATAATGAATAGTACAGTACATTTATCTCTTTAACTTTCTCAGCACACAGATCGTTTCACTTCATCATGTGCTTCATCCTCATTAATAAAGGTAAACTAAATGATAACTTATGTTAGCAGGATATGTTCATCCACTGTGGGGGCACATACACACATAAAACACATCATATTACATTACTGTAATATTTACCTTACTACAGTATACTACAGTAAATGTGTGTACTATATAGTCGTTCAACTTGTGCATTAACTCAATCAGCAGTGTTTCTGAAACCCTTCTCTCTTGTGTAGACAGCAGAAACAGTATTACTCCGTGGCTGAAATACATTTTTGTGTTACTAACATTTGCGCATAATTATTTCCTAAGAAACCTACGTAACTCCCTCTATCCATGTTGAACGCGATTGGTTTAGCGATCCCAACGTCACTCGTTCATGTGCACGCGCGCACAAACTAATCTTAGCTTCAGGATCAAAGCTTGAGTTGACAAAGAAACTCCTGGAGCTGCTTCATGGTACCAACAAAGCTTGATCACATTGGTTTGGTTTTGACAACCCAAAACTAATCCTGTAACCCAGAGTTTGTTCAACTACCATCATGGTACAGGCCCCAGGTTCGCATCCAAACTCGTTTCTTCTTTTTCTTTTGTTTTGTGTCGCTACAAACAATAGCGACAGCAACCGCTAGATGTCGCTTCGCGCTTTCCATTGTTACAGATCCGTTGCCAGGTGAGATCACGTGAAATTAACTGCGATGTCCCTTTGTTTACTTGTGTTTCCCGGTGAGATGACGTAGGAGGCGTCCTCTGGCATGATAATCTTAATATTATCCTGTATTTGGGTGTCTTAAAATAAATGTCTTTTGTTGCAATTATGAAATAAAAACTTCCAATTAAACTTTCTAAATCAGTTTTTTGCACTTGTTACCTTTTGTCGTATTTATAAACACAACTTTACCACCAACGTTTTCTTCTCTGGACATTTCACATTCATAAATGCAAGTTTACAAAGGGGAAACCTATTTTTGTAGTGCTTGAAAAAGAGATTAAAATGAAGATTTTACATAAGAGAATCTGGCAAGATTCTCCTTATGTGTGAGCTGCAACCAGAGTTTAAAATCTGTCAGGATTTTAAAACTGCTGTAGTCTGAGCCAGGCTTAAGTGATTACTAAGTGATATCAATTACTCTCATAAGCACAAGCAATAAAAGTATATTCTTATTAGCAAAATCAAATTTTATTTAAAAATCACATCAGACAATTTTGATATTTTAAGTAACAAGTGAGGTATATACATACATTTTGGGGTGAAACTTGTTACTGGTAACAGCTAGTTCCCTTTTAAATCTATCTAATATAGAATAAAACAGCATATATGTGACATTAAAAGGGCTTTTATTAGAAAACACACCAGAAAATCCTGATATTGTATAAATGATAATCTGTGATGGTGAACTTATTATTGTCATGTGTAATTATTTTCTAGAAACAGTTTTTTTAACATGCATCCAAACATACAGAATAAACCAGCATATGGGACATTAGAAGATCTTTTATATAAAAAAATATCACACCAGACAGTACTGAAATTTTATGAGTAATAATCTGGGATGGTGAACTATAATTGTGAGGTGGTTTTATTTCCTGGGAACAGGTCGTTTTTTTTAACATACATGTGGTAAACTTTACTACATTCAGTGTATTACTGGTTGAGGCGGCCAAGTATGCACCAGATTCAGGTCAGAGAATCAAGAGTGAAGGAGAAAGATCTTTGAAGTATTTAGTATTTATTGGTCGTCCATATATTTCATTTGTCGGTAAACTGTATAATGAAATGTGGTCTACAAGAGAGAAATAATAACAAATAATAATTACAAATGAACAAGGTACAATGTACAATTATGAACACATAAAACAATATTATGGACGCAGGCAGCATAAACAGTCAGCAGTCTTAACTGATGGGTTGCACTTAAAACTGACAATCTAGGAAACAATAAACTTCACTCTAGTTCCTAGGTCCAAACATATCAAATAAAACCGCATTTATGAGACCCTTGGAGAGCATTTATATAAAAACATTCAATTAAACCACTAAATCTAAGCAAAACCACCCTGAACAGCATAGAAACTGTGTAAAAACCTATTTTACATCGTCTTTCACTGCTCTAGAAACATCACTTGCATTCTGAAAAACATTTGTATGAAAAATTAGAAAAAAAAAGACAGTTTTTTTTTAAGTGGAGGCTCAGGCTGGCCTGACCGCAGTAAAAGTTGGACTAAGAAACTGCTGTTGGACGCATCTTTCTTTAACCGCATCAAATGGACAATGTAAATGTAAACCGCGAAACTGGATGGGTAAGTGACGTTAACCGATTTGCGAGCTTACTTGGAACTAGTTGAGATCAGCAATGTGTGATTTTGAATATGAACATTGTTATATTAATATATTTGTATCAATTCTCTGTGGCATTATAGTTACGTTATCTGTTACTATCACTGTATTTAAAGACAGTAGATATAGCAAGTTTCTTACCAATGTGCTAAGCTAGTGGATTGTAATAGCAACAAGCTAAATTGCAACACTAATCAAACACACCTGAACAAGCTGATCAAGGTCTTGCTAGGGATACTACTAGCAACATCTGCACAGGTGTATTGAAACAAGCTGGAACTGAACTCTACAGAACCGTTGGCCACCAAAAGTTTCAACACCTATGGTTTAGGTATTCATTGAAGGGCCATTTGTAAAGATTTCGTCGCCTTGGAATTATAAGGTTTTATCTGCGATTTTTGTCAAAATTGAGTTATTCACATATTCTTATTCTGTGGCAACTTGTTTACTTGTGTGATGTTTTTTCTTCATGTTGTGTACATTTTTGAACTTTTAATAAGAAAATAAAAAGGTTTTATGTTCAAACGCAAAAAGCTGGTTATCATAAAACTGCTCACAGCAGATAGAACCTTACAATTCCAAGCCGAAGATTTACCACTACATGTATTATTTGTAAACATGGTGTAACTCATGTTCAGCCTGATTCTCCTGTTTGTATTAATTTCACATTATTTTCATAAATGTTCTATTATTTTCATGAATTTTCCATTTCTCTGTAGGAATTATTAAAACATTACATACTAGAAAGACTTCTTACACGGGTTACGCATGCTCTTCAACAACCCCGACTGGATATAGACTATTTAGATTTTGTATGCAGGCAAGAAATTGTATTTCTTGATGCTGTAGCACAGCACATTCATATGTCTCAGGATGTGACAGAACGATTAACTGACCGACATAATGCAATCCAGATTCAAAGAGATGCACAATTGACACATCCAGAAGTTCAAGTGGATAGACAAAGTGTAAGTGGGCGTCCAAGGATTGTAATATCCATAGAGCACATTGCTCATCTACTGGAGATTGGACTCCCTGTTACAACGATTTCTAATTTGCTTGGAGTTTCTCGTGCTACACTCTTCAGGAGGATGGCAGATAACCGCCTAACAGTTCGAGGACTGTTCTTCAGTACCTGCACTGATGCAGAACTCAATCAACTTGTTTTACAGGTCACGGAAAGAATGCCACATGCTGGCTACAGATTGATGAAAGGAGCACTGAAAGCACAAGGTCATCGGCTTCAGTGGAACAGAGTCAAAGCTGCAATGCACCGGATAGATAGTCTTGGGATTCTGTCAAGAATGACTCAGTTGGGGTGTGTCATCAGACGGACATATTCTGTGCCATGCCCAAAGTACATATTGACACAAACCATAAACTTATCAGGTAACCTCTGTTTGTTACTTTATTTTTAACATGCTTTGTATCTTTATGATGTCATTTCAAACATTCTTTAACATAATGACTTTTCTTTAGGTACAATATTGTGATATTTGCTGGGATTGATGGCTTTTCACGTAAGGTGAGCAACGTTTCGAAATATTTCAAGTATTGTTCAAATGAACATCTGAAAATCAGCATCATGACGTATACCTAATTTTATAACTTGGGGGTCATATGTTTACTGGGTAACACGTTATCTCTTTGTGCAGATAGGTCCTTTTAAACACATAAAAACATTTGAACGCTTTTTTAGATAATGTATCTGAGAGCTGCAGACAACAACCGATCTGACACAACCCTGTGTTTCTTCAGTCAGGCTGTTGAGGAATTTGGATACCCGCTAAAGTAAAAACATCTCAGACAACCTAACTCTATTTCAAAGCAAAACTAATTAATATTACATTGCATATGATTGCAATTAAAGATATACACAGTAAAGAGCCAGACAGTTGCATTAATGTTTCATTGTTTAGAGTTCGAGCTGATCAAGGAGGAGAGTGTTAAGTTCTCAGGGTTCTTTGCCTCAATGTCTGCCCAAACTTAAACAAAAGGCTTCAATCAACTCTGGAGGGTGCATGGAATAACTCAAAACATCTGATTCTTCATCATCGAAGCAATTTATTGGAAATTTCTCAAGAATGATTTGGTCTTGTACTTGTTTCAATGATTATTTCAGATGGTTAGCTTAATAACCTATACAGAAATAAATAAATATATGAGTCACTACACACAGTACTGAAAGCAATGTACATTCAATTATATTAAAGTACAAACAACATTGTTAAGATATTACCAGTTTACATTCAATGTAAAAGCAAATGCACATGGCACATGTCCAATTAGCATGTTGGATGCTAAACTGCTAGCATCAACAAACAACTTCCAAACATACACAACATTTGTAGTCACTAAATAAATTAATCTTTGTCCTACCAGTAGCATCTCAAAGTTGATGAACACATTGTGGCTTTTCCCAGCAGTCTTTGAACAATCTTTCTCTCTTCTGGCTTTACAACCACCAAACCCACCAACTTGGGTGGAAGAAGCAATCCACTGTTACCAAAAGATCTCTCTGCTTGCTGGTAATCACACACACCTGCATATATGTGCCATGTGCAGTTTCAATGGCCAATCAGCTTCCTTGTTTCTTCCAGATTGCACTTTGTGCTCACAACCAATAGGCTACACTCTTTTTTGATCTTAAATCTCTTTATTTAACAATGATGAATATATAATAGTCCTTTTTTTTTCCTTCAAATTCAGCTCAACAGAGAGAATGTTGGAGTGGCTCGTCTGATGTTTACTGTGCGTGGGCCAGACAGTAACTGCTTTATAGCAGGCAAAAGTGTCCACAATCAGAGGTAAGGTTGATTATTTCCTTTAAAGAAATAATTTCATAGTTATTTGATAGACTTGTAATGTAACTTGTCTTATTTTTTTGAAAGAGTTGAGCGACTCTGGCGTGACCTCTGGATAGGTGTCACCAGCTTGTTCTACCAAATATTGCACACACTTGAGGAAGAGGCAAACTTTACTAATTGAAAGTTAATCTTTTTGGGTGTAATGTGCTTTCAACTGTTAATTTGTACCAAAAGATGTCATTGAATAAATAACAGTTGTTGGCCGAACGTTTTATTGAACATGTAACAGTGATGTTTTTTACTATTGAACGTACAAAAGTCTCAACTCAGGTCTTATCAAATGATATCCAGGGACTATACAATGTCTCAGTAAGGTTCAGGTGAGCTAAATGGTACAACTGGCGGTGATTGATGACCCCAAACGTACTTTTTAAATGAAATAATTATAATGCTGGCATGTTTAATGCCACTAAGTCAATAGAAACATTTTAAATCTAAAATTGAATTGAATTAAAAACCAGGCCAAAACCACTCTCCACAGACCGTAGACATACCATCATGTCCGCAGTAAATGCTGAAAGAGATGTGTAGTGATCTGGCAGGCGCAGGTGCTCATAACAGGTATATGCCTTTGGAAACGGATTTTGTCCAGTGGACAGAACAATTTCCAGGTTAAGGGTACGTGGCACAACTTCCCAACCAACCCAAAAATTTCATAAGTTTCCTTAAGTTTTTGGGTGATGCTGAGATAGAAAGAAAAAGAGCTTTAATATCTGGGCAGAAAAAGGTTGAGGAAAAATATTTATAAAATAGCATGTAATACAAAAATGTTACCATGTTCAAGAAAGGTTCTCACAAATCCACTAATAAGGTTTAGTTTTTCAGGCTGCAAATCATCAGACTCGCTGTCTTCACTGTCAGCTGAATGTTGTAGTTGTGGCCACTGAATCGCTTGATAAATCATCTGCAATCCATTCAAACATAAAATGTTTGGCTTCTAGTCATGGTATTAGGAAAATAATATTTCTTAAATGAATTCAAATGTTTGCTTTATTGGTCAATTTACCTGAGGTGTGATTTCAGCTTCACTTTCTCTTGGGAACAGCAGGGCTAACACATCTGGTCTAAAGCTGAGAAGAGGCCAAACACCAGTCTCTTTAAATCCCTTTTTTAACTGCTTCAGTTGAGCACTGAGTCGACCAAGGACCTGTACATTAAAACAATTAACAGCAATCAGAAAACACATTCAAATTATTTTATAATACTGAAGATTGTCATGTTTTACTATATATAAAACATTACTGTCTATAATGTAACAGGATATTCTCTATAAGATCATTTTGAAAAAATACTTAAGCACACACACACAGTCTGTATAAATACACGATATATTACAGCATGAGTGAGAAGCTGTTGGAAGAGCAACATCTTGTTAGTCATCTTGTTTGGCACTGTAAAGTACCACTCCAAACACAGGTTGGTCACACGTAAGGTGTCATCATCAGTCAATTCATCTTTCAAAAGCTGCAATATACAAATAATATACAAATATCAATAAACAAATATTTGATGTATTATTAAGGATTAGTTTCCTGTTTTTTAATAACTTAAAAAAAGTACATATAAAAACAAACATTTCTGTCACTTGATTGGATATCTGAGGAGATGATGGTGTAATGGACAATGTACTAGAAACAAAATATGTATTTTAAATAGCAGCTCAATTGACCTATGTGTCACACACAGGTCAAATGACCTATTGTTTATGCATGGGTTTGGATGAATTACAAAATCATTAGTACATTGCCATTACACCATCATCTCCTCAGATATCCAATCATTGTTACATTTTAGAATTTTATCACAAATAAAATATTTGTTTTATTTTCTTGTTCTCACTAGATGTTCAATGTCAGGGCAGTCCTCTAAACAGAGCTTTGTGGTGGCTGTGTCCTTGGTCTCACTTGTTAAAGAATATACTATTGCCAGGCTTAGCCCTGCTAAAGCAGGACCTTGATTGATTAATGAGTGGGAGAATCAATTCTGATTTATTGTTTAATCGATCAATTACCAAGTAATTACCACATTAAAATTCCATATAACCTATTATTACAAGACATAACCTATTATTACACAAAAATAAAAATAACGTAAAAATTTACACAAATAATTCACCTTCTGTTGACGGTTCTGAAGATGAGCTGAGCTGAGATGTATGACACATAGATGATGGCCCTGGTTGGTCTAAGTAATCTTCCAACAATGTGTCATTACGGAATGAAATCAAGACAATACATTTACTTTACAAACACTTTGAATAATGTAAATAAGTCATAAATCTCTGTCAAAACTAAAATAAACGGCATATATTATTATTGTACTTAAACACACTTATTGTACTTTCAAAAAACAAGATTCTACCTCTCAGCACATAAGCTTCCATGATAAGGTAGAATTGACAATGGCAACTCGTTTTGGCATATAGGGCACATCTGTAATTAACAGAAGATAAATATAAATAAAATATAAGTAGGACAGTAAGTGTTGATTTACATAAAATAACATTAGATTTGAGGAATATGCATTACTCCAAGACTGTCTTCAGATACTTCTCTGTCAGGAGTGTTTGTAACCTTTTCCTCTATGTCGCAATCTTCATTTTCATCCTCCACAATGACCACATCAGTCTTCTCCTGTAATTTTGAAATGGCTGTATGTTAATCTTTCTGTCTGTAATGTATTTTGATTTAAAACTAAATTAAAACCAGAAAGCAATAACTGTTCAAAAGAACATAATCCGCCATGCAACTGTAATTAATACGAGATGCTGTGCTTCATCATAAATAAACCAGCTATTGTTGCAGGCTTTGTGTTGTAACGAACAACACCCTCGTTCTTAGCAGTTGCATTTTAATTATATTTTAAAGTCAAATTCAACTAAGCTACATGAGCTACAAGTACCTTACTGCTTTTATAAAACAGTTCTTACACACACAATAAGAATATTAAGGTAAAAAAAGTATCAATGTAACTTTCATGAAGTAACATCACTTTGGACCTGTCTTGATCAGCTCCCCAGCTTCCGAGGTGGTGAATAAGTATATTATGTGCATGGGTTTGGGCACTGGTAAGAACACTGGCTTACTTCACATTGGGACACTGTTCCTTGTTTTCCTGTTACGTGACTACTTAAGCCCGTTGTAATATTCACAGCTGGTATTAATCAACAACTGGCAAAATCTACATCTCTCTGACATTGTTTTGTAAATACTGGTTGAAGCACATATGAGAAACACTTTATTCTGTTCAATTTGATTTATTATGAAATTCAACTGTTAAGTATATTGTGTGCTCTGCCTGTTTAGCAATATGTATATATATATAAAAAGCTCTATTACATCAAAAAGTTGCTTCAAAAGTTATATAACACACACATACACTTTGTGGCAATGCAATACAAAAAGTATACACAACTTACATTTGAATTCAGTTTGCACTCCTCAGCATGTAGTGCCAACAAGTGCAGTGGCAGGTTAGTATTACAGGTGACACAGGGCACCTTTGGCATCTTTGCAAATTCAGCTGAATTGTAGGGAAGAGGCTGGGTATCCAATTCCTCTTGAAGAGGCACCAGAAAAATCACATTTCTGCCCCTGTTTGAGACAGATCGAAGTTGCCGGCCAGAGTAACCCTCCGATTCCATTGAGATTAAAGATACTTTTCTTTGGCCACTTCCTCCTACAACAGAATTTGTAAGTAGATAATTAATGTTATATCTCAAGCAACTAATCTGAACAGTACACAACTTAGCTCTTCAACAAATGATAATCAACAATCAGTTTCACCAGTTGCTTTGTAGCGCATCCACCTGCCTTGAATCTGGTGGAGTTTGGAGAATTCTTCCTCCATAATTGTGACTATCTAGAAATGTATAGAAATATAACATAACAAATAGGCTTTCTCACAAAATATCTATATAAACAGCAGTATTATATCACACACATCTTCATGTTTGCGGTCCTCTAAAACAGACACAACTTTTTTTCCAAGCCCTGCCTGACTCAGCTCCAGTTCAGCAGTAGCTTTTGGGGTTACAGTTGTAGGTGCTGGTAAGACACAAACTGTAAGGTCTGTATGTTTGATAGGAACTGTCCGGGCGAATCGACCTTTGCCTTTCTTCACTTCAGTTTTGGATTTGAACATATTTGGAAACTGCCTAAAAACAAGCAAGACACATTTTAGTCACACTTTTTTTAGTTCCTGTTTTCTACATAAAGTCAAAACCATTCATAACGTATAGAATATATCCTTATTATCTTTAATATCAACTTAATAAGGATATGTCAAAGATTGAAATCCTAGTGAAATTAATGGTTGAAATCACACTTAGCTGTTGTATAATTTTAAATGATTTGGTCACTTTAAGTTCAAGATTCACGATTTTTATTTGTCACATACACAGTTATATAGAATTACAACCAGTAGTGAAATGTAGGTAAATTAATTCTATAAAGTTTAAATTAGGTACTTATAAAGTATATGTTCTGCTTGTTGTCAGTATCCTGCCTGTCTGCATCTCATAAACAACTAGCAGATATTAGTAGTAGTTATCGTTTAGCTTATTGTCATGAAATCATTCTAAAATGTTCATTTTCAAGACAGACTGCTGTCATTTTAAGATTGTTGCGAGTTGGTCTTTGTGACTTAGAAGTCCTCTTCACTACTCCAACATTTCACAGATTTAGGAGCTAGTTTTAGTGCTAAAACACTTTGTTAAAAAATATACCAGAGGCCCATTTCAATAAGGAAGTTTAACATACTCTAAATTAAAACGTAAACTCTGAGTTGATTTACTCTGTGATGAGAAACTTTGAGTTTTTGGTTTCAGAACAGCTGGTTCAGATCGTCTCTGTGTGATTAAAAATGTGTGCAAAAAAGAATGTATTTAATAAATGAATAAAAACAAAACTTGTGCTTTAAAAGGGGGAAGAGATCGAAAGAAACTCTGGGTTTACCGAAGA
Source organism: Triplophysa tibetana (assembly GCA_008369825.1). NCBI lineage: Eukaryota > Metazoa > Chordata > Actinopteri > Cypriniformes > Nemacheilidae > Triplophysa > Triplophysa tibetana. Next base: position 28,995,326 of record CM017897.1, read on the forward strand.
AAACTTGCTCCCAACCAGGTTAGGTTCACGGTGTAAGTTACTATGGTTACCGACTCTAAGTTACCTCTCTTATAAAAACAGGCTTTAACTTTACCCACATTCTTTGGTTTGCTATACCTTTCATTCTGAAATGGAAAACCCAGATTTTCCCTCATTTCAGGGTTCTGAAACAGGCCTCAGTTGTTAAGACAGTCTTAATTTAGCATCTATCTTTTGGCAACTGGACTCATGGTTGTGCTTTTAGGTACTGCTTTTACTGGTATTATAATATCAATTAAATGTTGTACCTCTTTAAAGCCTCGTTCACTCTGGTAGAAGTATCAGTGATGGTGTTGGAAGTTTGGACAGTACTGTTGCAGGAGGGGGTACTGTTGTTAAGGAGGCCACATGGAGGCCTAGCTGGTGTAGAAACAGGGGTGTTGCGACCAGATGACAACTCCCTAGAGATGCTGTTACTAGAGCCTGAGCCATACTCTCTACAACATTCTATAAATGAAAGAATATTTCCTTTTAAAGTGAAGAAAATTGGTTTCTTCCTCCAGCACCTATGGTTTCCGTAAGCCTGTCATCTAGTGGTAGTTCTTATTCTTTGCACGGTTGCGCATGGATCTGCAGTTGCGTGTGTGTTTTGCCGATACGAAATGAAAGACATTTAAATTTGTATTTGGATAATAACACATGAGAGTCGGTTTATTCATCGATAGTTGTTTGTACATGTTGGTGTAATGTCGAAAACCGCGTAAAGAAAGTCTCAAAATCCAAATGAACCGAACGCGCGTTGCAGGATACAAATGCACAACTTCTCATTGGTATGCGCAACATCAATATACATGAACACAAAATAAAACATTGCAATCACAAATCTGCCTCTATTTGTACAAATCGCTTCGTGTTTATTCAAATCAAAATTTCACAGAATCAAATCATAAAGCATTTGTTTGTGAATCATAAAATACAAATGTAACGTGTATCACGTTCACGGATGACTGTGCGTGCATTTGTTAATCATTTTGAGTCGGAATTCATCCCATAGATCATGAGCAACAAAGTTTGATTTCAACCATTCATTTTCACTATGATTTCAATTTGTGATACTGATATGGTATTACTAAGTCGATTTTAAAGATATGAAGGTGTTTTCACACACTGTTCTTTACATTATGTAGGATGAATTCATGTTAAAAACAGCAAATCACATACGAAACACTTCAGCTGGGTTTTCACAGAAAGGGTCAAATAATATTCTTATGTGTAACCCCGCCAGTGAAAACAGTGAAATCATCCTACATAATGTAAAGAACAGTGTGTGAAAATATCTTCATATCTTTCAATAAACATTCTTTGAAAATATAACATTGATATATTTAATTAACCAGTTCACAATTTCCATATCACAATTTGAAAATCATAGTTAAAATCAAGAAACCAGCAGTTGACAGGGATTCCATGTTCACAGTCCTGTGTTCATCAAGAGAGGCAATAGTACAATATGGAAACATAGCTTCTCCTAATCAGAGAATCTGGACAGAGCTTAGTGAGCAGCTAGAAAACAAGATCACCCCAAAGGCTCTATACACTTTTGTGAAATTAAACAGACACGATATCTGGACTGCTTTAGTGCTTTAGTGTCAGTAGTGATGACAGTGACTTTGAGCCAGGGTCTTTATCCCCCAGACCAAAAGACTGCTGGACTTTTGATCTTCAAGTTCCATTTCAGAAATGGATTGAATTCATGCCTGAAACAGTCGAGTACAAAAACAAGTTCTCTAAAACACAAACAAAAGAATATACAATTTTGAAGCCTGGCATCTGGACGCATGTGATAAATTCTCATATCTGGCAAGAAGTGAAGAGCTCTTGCACATTTGCCTTTAAAAGAGCTAAGGTCTACCCATCAGACAGAGAGAAATACATTGAAATCAGAGGCAACTGTAAGGAGTGTCATGCCAACATTGTGATAAAATGTGACAGAGAGCCTGAAATGAACAGCCCGATGGTGCTCAAGTGTTTTATCACAAACACTGATGACACACTGGCTGTCCCAAGCGTGCAATGTCTGGTCAATTGCGTGTGCAGATATCCAAAGAACTATGTGAGGCTAGAACGGAACCCCATGTATGGAGGGCATCAGAGGCAACAAAACTGATGGACTTTGGAGATCCCGAGCCGAGCCTTCTGCCTAATCTGGCCACCCTGCGAAAAGCAAAGCAAGAGAGAATGATTTAGAATTAGGTGACAAGGATCCTATTTTGAAAAAACCTGTACTGTAGCATTCAGAATCAGTTCAAGGGTTTATTGTGAAAAGGTAGATTAACAGGTGAGGGTGGATCTACAATAATATAGAAACAATTAGAATGACATGAACTGACAGTTATGCACTAACAAACTACGACATACAATATTATATAATTGCAATATATTCATATACAGATGTATATTAATATCTAATAACTTATCATCAGCCTTACAGCAACATGATGTCTGAAAAAAATTGAGGCTACACGGATGGACATACTACAGCAAAACTTCACTGCAATTATAATAATATAAACTAAACCAGATAGCAGGGGACTCCGGGCCGGATCCGTCTTCAAACCGACAAAACCGCGTTACAGTCGCATCCGTTTCATTGCTTTAGTCCAGATCCAGACTGAGCCCGGTTTCACTGCTTTAGTCCAGATCCAGACTGAGCCCGGTTTCACTGCTTTAGTCCAGATCCAGACTGAGCCCGGTTTCACTGCTTTAGTTATACTTGTTCAGTTATTATAAGTATAATTTTGCGTGTGAGTTCTTACGAACGTATACAAAATGCTGTCTTTTTGTTCTATACATCCAGAAGGTGCAAGTGGGTATCAAGTACCAATGATGTATGCTGGTAGAGGTCCCCCATCCTATGACGTAACCAGGCCACAGCTAGAACTTCTGCTGGGCTCTGGATTTACTTCTAGGAAAATTGCTGAAATCCTTGATGTGTCACGATCCACTGTGAGAAGGCGATTAAGAAAAGGTTCAGCAAGTGTCTAACAATATCCATGCCATCAAATTACTGTAAATGTTCACGTGAGCACAGGGGTTAAAAAAGTAATGTCTTTTTAATGTTTTAGATCATGTACAAATTGACCCTATAGTTTAAATAAGTGAAGTCAAATGGTCTAATATTTGATCACAACCAGTGTCTGTGTCTGTAAAATGAACATGCAGGCATCTATGCATCTCTAAATGATAGTTCACCCAAACATTCTGTCATCAACTACTCACCCTCATGTCAGTAACTGCTTTGCCCAAACCTTCCCTTAAAACAGAATCTTTCATCTGAACCGTTCAAGATGCTAAGCACAGATTACGGATCAGGAGCTTGACAGCATGGTCATCAGTGCTGTCGGTCAAAATTATCTACTTGGACCTGAATCTGTGAGAGCACAATGAAGATCAGCAGGTGTACTTGTACAAAGGAGGAGGGTGAGGGCGAGTATGCTTCCAACCAATCCTGATGCAGCTGTTTTGAGAGCGACGTCACAAAGACTGCATCGCAGAACATGCCGTGTAGCTGGTCCAAACTCTCTTTGGCACCTGGATGGGTATCATAAACTCATAAGGTAATGATTTTTTTTCTTGACATCTGCTCACACTTTTTCAAAAACTGATTTTAATATGTATCGTATGGTAGAATTATTTAGGTGCATGATAGCCATTCAACATAATTTATGGTGAAAAACACAGATTAAAGCGTAGTTACTTTTATGGTACCTGAAATACAGGTTTGGTTGAAACTTGCTAGCCACCTTAACTGACTTCATGGTACTGGTCCCTTTTGGCGGCCAAAAGACCTGATTTAGGATTTTAAATACGTTTGTATATAAAGTGTATATGTGAAGCACCATGAAAAGAGAGGTGTACCTAATGTGATGGATAAAGGGAATTATCTGTATTCCTTTTAAACATTATGTATTTATAAATGGTTGTAAAATCATTTTATTTATTCGATGCGTAGAAGATGATATTATTGAGTGGGGCTGATATTAGATGGCTGCATTGGATGTCTGTTAAAAATACTGGTTGTGTATGTAGCTATGTAATCAATTATGTAATCTTCCTTCATATTTATAATAAACTAGAGGAAAAAACTGCCTGGTAATTAAAAATATATAATTTGCATTTAAAGGTGTCGCATTGTGATTCATGGAGGAAATGATGGCTACAGTCGGCTTGTGGTTTTCCTTGTTCATCCAACAACAATCGCAGTCGTACAGTCCTGCAACATTTCAACACCGCAGTCACCCGGTATGGTTTGCCATCACAAGTGCGTTGTGATTATGGTGGCGAGAACGTTAATGTGTGCCTCTTCATGAACGTCCTCCATGGAATGCGCACCCGGAATGTTCTCCGAGGTCAGAGTACACACAACCAAAGGATCGAAAGGTTTTGGCGTGATCTTTAGTGTGGCATCATCGGTGTTTACCATGGCCTCTTTACATTTCTAGAGTCAAAGAGCATCATTGATCCTGCCAATGAACTACATATATGGGCTTTGCACTTTGTGTATCTTCCAAGAATAAATAAGGATCTCAGAGTTTTCTGTCGTCGCTGGAATAATCATGGCCTGCGCACAGAGGGATTTAGCACTCCAGTACAGCTGTTTGTCAGAGCATGCCTGCAGTTACAGAACAGACCCTTAAGAGACATTCAGGGTATATTTGAAGGATCATTCAATACCCCAGAACTTGAAGGCGGCATTCTACCACAGGGGCCAGATCTACCATTGGCACAAGAAAGGGAAACGCCGGAGTACCATAATGCTGAGTCTTTATGGAGAGAGGACATTCATGTGCCTGAAAGTCTGCTCGATCTAAATGAAGGTCATGTTCATCAACTCCAAAGCTTAGTGGATCCTCTGGATGTCTCCAGGGATAGCATGGGTGTTGACCTTCTTCACATGACAATTATGTTCCTGCAGTCTGTGGTTCATCCTTAGACACTGGTAATACAGTATTGTGGTTTTGTTACACCTTTTTTTCATTAATAATAGTCAGTTCTGTTTACATGGGGATGAGCTTAGAATGGAAAAGTATATAACCAATCATTATGAATTAAAAAATATTGTGGGAGCCATTATTTGTTTTGTGTAATTTTAGTGTTAATGTTCGAGTTGGAGAATGGTATTGGTTCTTTATTTATCTCTTCACGAAGTGTGTCAAAAAGAGGGAACAGAAACCAGCAAATAGCGCCCACAAATATTAATAGCCTGTTTTAACCACCTAGATTAATATCTATTAATGGAAAAAACTAAGGCTGGATCTTGAAATTTGTGCTGCGTTCCAGACAGCTCGGATTTGGGATATTTCCCACCACAAAACCGGAAGTAACGCCTGAATTTAGTATTGTTAAAAGCATTGACTAACATTAAAACGTTTTTGTTAACCTAGGAAGAGTGCTGTTTCAAAAAAGTCCGGGTTGAGGTGGGAAATATCCCAAGCGTCTGAACGCAGGAGCTGCCTGCACCCATTTTTGTCAATCCAAATGAATTCAATCTGATTGTACATAATTTCAGTGCTGTTTACATGTCGCCTTAACATTGCAATACGATTAAAAAACTTTTTTACATGTACATTATATATTTTCTTAACAGAACTTCTGCCCAGGCGCATAGCTAGGGTTGCCAGATTCGCTTAACAAATCCAGACTGATGGGTATTCTAAACCAGGGGTTCTGGACCACCTTTCCAAATATGATAGTATGAACACAAAATATTTAAAAAGTACAATGTTATCATCTGCAGTTTATCTGTTATGCCACAGTGGCAGACTTGGGTCTCATACACTAACAATCGTGTAGATTTTTCGTACCCTAACCCACATGTGTATGCACACATAACGTCGTCCTAATGTAAGTGAATTTGGAGTATTCTGAATGAGCTGCACGTGTTTAGTAATAAAACACCCATTCCATCTCCATATTAGGGCTTTCCGGCTAACTTTTCCTTTACCACCTGTCAGTTACTCCATTTATCCCCATTTGACACTGACTACAGACGCGCTCTCACAAGTCATTCCAAGTGCACAGTCCTCAAATTCAGTTCATACACCATATATATATAAACATATATAATTATCCTGAGATGAAACATGCATTTTGTTATTTTGTCTTAGAGAGAGAGAAGGATAGAAAGAAACTGGTGATTTTTGTGTACGTGTGCTTTCAACTGTTCCTATCTTTTCTCTTGTATTTAGAATAAATGTATGTACACAAGTTTTTGTGAATCATGATTTTGTTCGTGAAAGCGTTCGTATGCAGGTTTCAAGCTCAAATGTGTGCATACGCATGCTTAGTGCTGAGAGCCATTGTTTTACAAAGTATAAAAAAGAATAAAATAAATCAATTACAAATGAAAAATACAACACCAGATCAAGGCTTATAAATCTGTAACAGGTCAGACACACAAGAGGGGAACATTCTATTAATTTGCCTTTATAAAACCAAATTTAATGTATTCTGCGACGTATGTTCTCACCACACACTTGAACGCTTTTGCTTGCAAATAACTTTTCTTTTCAGAAAACGACTTGTGACATATTTGGTTTGGCTGTGCACCCTGTCACACAGCAGTTTTAGGCATTGTTATGTTTTTTTTATAGATCAGAAATAGCAAGGAGACATTTTCCCGCAATAGAAAGTCTGTTGGATTGTTCCCCGGTGTGGGCGTGGCCTAAATGCGCTCTCTCTTTATGCGCTAGCTCAAGTTCAAAGTCTACTCCTGATGCAAGTTGGGCCAATTTTCACTTATTTTAATGTTCATTGTTATAAAAAAAATGGATGAATAGGCTCTATATCACGAACTTGAATACAGATCATTTAGATCAAACTCCAAAAATTCCACGACGACCATAATTCTTAATGCTGTCCACAAGAGGGGGTGTCAGTCTCTTTCAATCTACTTGATCCACTCTCCGTACAGATAAAGTAACAAATATATCTATACATTTAATCTGCACTGCCATGAATATGTCGTAGCTGTATGTCTGAGAACAAACATCACACATAAGCAGGGGCGTCACTAGGCCCTTTTTAGGGGGGCTTTAATTTGTGATCGCTTCAGTCCCCTTTAAAAACTAATTTGAAACAGTGGCGCGATTCGTCAAGTTTCGGCTTCTCCTCTGATGTAAGTCTGCAAGGATTCAGCGCGTTATTCAATCAGCAGGGGCGCCGAGCAGAACGAACATCAGAGAGTACAAGGTGTGTGTGTGTGTGTGTGGGTGCGTGCGTGCGTGCGTGTGCGCGATTGAATCAAGTGCATTAGCCTATTAAAATAACAATATTATTAGGAAATATTTCAAACTATCTATTAATTATTGTTCTTTTTTTATATTTCTTTATGCGATTTTTGTAATTTGATGAAGATTTAAAGATAATTAGGAATACCTGTTCAATTTCTCATTAATGCAACTATGGTGGTGGTGTGATGGTGTGGGGGATGTTTTCTTGGCACACTTTAGGCGCATTAGTGCCAATTGGGCATCGTTTAAATGCCACGGCCTACCTGAGCATTGTTTCTGACCATGTCCATCCCTTTATGACCCCCATGTACTCATCCTCTGATGGCTACTTCCAGCAGGATAATGCACCATGTCACAAAGCTCCAATCATTTCAAATTGGTTTCTTGAACATGACAATGAGTTCACTGAACTAAACCCCACAGTCACCAGATCTCAACCCAATAGAGCATCTTTGGGATGTGGTGGAACGGGAGCTTCGTGCATCCCACAAATCTCCATCAACTGCAAGATGCTATTCTATCAATATGGGCCAACATTTCTAAAGAATGCTTTCAGCACCTTGTTGAATCAATGCCACGTAGAATTAAGGCAGTTCTGAAGGCCAAAGTGAGTATGGTGTTCCTAATAATCCTTTAGGTGAGTGTGTGTACATGTGAACAGGACATTTTTTATAACAAGTAATTTTTTGAGATGTTAAATATTGTGTAAAAAAATTTCTGGGAAGTCTGTATAACACTCCCGTTTGCCCCTTCCTTGTTTTCCACGTTTTTCCCTATGGACAAACCTAATAAGTGTTGTATGTGTATTCACGACAGGTTTAGAACACATTTATTACGTAACATTAAGAGTTAAACAGTTCTATTTGGAATCATATAATATAACTATATATATCCAGATTTATTTAAGTTGTGAAAATAACATTTCTTCCAGACAAAATGTATAAAATGTCTATCAAGGTTAAAGAATTGTTTGAACATGTAGTGACTAATAAAAGTGTTACATGTGTATTCACTAAAGGTTTAGAACATGTTTCCTACACAACATGAAGAGCTAAACAGTACTATTTGGTATCGTATATTATACAAAAAACAATATATCCAAATGTACTTAAGATGTAAAAATACAATTTATTTTAGACAAAAGGTAGAAATGTACAATATTTATACTAAACTAACAGAATTATTTGAACATGTAGTGAAGTGTTACATGTGTATTCATACTATGTTTATTACATGTTTTTGCAACATGAATAGGTAAACGGTACAATATGGTATTGTACATTGTAAGAAAAGACAATAAATCCAAAGGTTAAGTTGTGATAATAAAATATGATTGTCAAGACTTATGAAATGCAATGTACATGTTTTTCCATGTCTATAAATAATTTGAAAGAAATGTATTTACAATGTAATGCTTAGAAATAAAGTGTAGTATAGTGCATGTTGAGTTATTTACAAAGGGTTCTACATTTAACAACATGTAAGGCTGTTAAATAAATAAATAAAGTTGAGTTATAAATTGCTTTGTAGTTGTGCACGAATGAACAACCTGAACACACCGTAATAACAAATAAGCTCAATTTACAGGATAGCAAGTATTTTTTTATACACAAGACCTTTTCATATAGTAGCAGGACAGCTAGGTGTTCATCCATTTTGGCATGTTCTGGCTATTTCAGTTTGAGCGATGTTGTGTAAGCTTGTCAGATATTGATTTGTGTTCGGGCTTGTGTCTTATTATTCTCTCTGTTTTCCTCTTCATTTTTTTGCTGGATTTGCCACGGTGATGGTTTGGAGACTTGTGTTGAACTGGATTGTTTTGTCTTACTATAGGTGTTAGCTATTCTCAGCCTGAGATGTCATGCCCATGGACTGTTGGTTAAACATTTGTTTGCATGAGGCACACTGTTCTGGAAACACTTTAGCGTGTTTGAAGTAGTGATTGTTTGAATTTGAAAGGATTTCTGGGAGATGTGCGTGTGTCATTGTGTAATGGTCGGTCTAATCTGATCTAAGGTGTCGCGTTTACAATGGTTGCTACAAGAATTCATCAGGATTGACTAAAGTAACTTTAATTCTTAAAAGTTTGCGATTTTTCTTATAATTACTTTCTTGTTGTTAACTTAAGACACATTCGTGAATTAACACATTTCCACGTCCTTAAATGTAACGCAGCTGAAAGCATGATCAGTGGGTTACGTGTCAGTTATATGGCTTCTTAGGTGGACCTTGGTCAAAGAAAGCGGCGATTAATTGCAGACCTTGGTTATGCAAGATTAGCTGTTGGCTAACTTTACACAAGTTATGAGTGAAATGTGACATATGCTGTCAAGCAGATGATGGGTGGGGCTTGTGAATTTACCAATACACCAAAGTTACAAGTTTAATTTCACTTTAAATAGTTTATATAAAGCCTGTTTAGGGAGTAGCGGCAGTACAACTACAATTTAGAGAGATTATTTTAAAGTTGAAAACAGTCTAAAGTTGTTTTAAAAGCCTTTAAAGCATGGCTTTCTGTGGATTATGACTTAATCAACTTATTATAAGTAGAGAATTTTGTAATATTGTCCATAAAAACATGACATTGTAATGATCAAAATCTCATGTTTGATTTTATCAGCTAATATATGAGATATTTTGTAGTCAGTTTATGTTTAATGACATAGTTTGATGGTTTCTGTAAATTAGAATTTTGTGTATTTTGAACTAGTATATTTATCTTAAATATTTTCAAGTAATTATAACATTAATTATGATCGAGTTGACATCATTTCGATATTAACAATGAATTAGACGGTAAAATTGCTTTCCATTCATTAGTTACACTAATGTGGCCTGTGGCAGTAGGATTCTGGATTGGCATGATTTGTCTTTCTAGTGAATCATTTTTATTATTAGAAAGTGTTTTCAAACTGTGCATTTTGTGAACAATCAGTTATGGTGAGAAAACGTGTGTTTGTAACAGTATATTAGATCTGTGCTTTAACTGTTAACTAATAATGTCTGTGCTTTCTTGGCTTTGTTTGAATTTGAGAAAGATCAGCATGTCAACATTTAGGTTTGCAGTGAACATGGCGGCCCCTGCTGTTTAAAAAATGGTTTGAGATTCAGTTCACACTTGAATCAATTTTCAACCGCCTCATGGTTAATTGTTACATCCCTACTTTTAATAACACAATAGTTCCAGTTGTTGTTTTTGTATCTCCAAAGTTAAGCATCTGTTCCTCACAACAATTACATTTGTATTAGTTTAAAACAACCTCAGTGCGAGTAAATGGTGACAGAATGTTTATTTTTGGGTAAACTAGGTTTTATATTACTATGTGATGTTATCCAGTACCAAAGCTTCACAATGTTGTGTGTAAATGAGAATAATGGTTCACAAAATTTGCATTTGTAAGGATACATACCTTTACATCTACAGTCAGAGGAGTACATTCTTTAGGCAGTTTATGTGGGAATTGAACATCACTTACATCAATTGTGCTGTCTCTTGTGATGAAGATGTCAAATGTAATGTCATCTGTGAGGCCTATAAAGTGTAAAACAATACACAATTAATACAGATAAAGGTAAAAAGGACTATTTTAACTAAGTCATTTGAGGTATATGATTTTAAGTGTTATATAGCTGTTGCTTTAGGTAAAGTTAGTAGTGAAGCCACCAATTAAACAGATATAACAGAAAAATGTAGTTTTGTTGTTCAGTTTTTATCATTTCATACCAATTCCAAAAGCACAATAAGTTTTCACTGAGATCAGTTACATCATAATCTCACTTTTCACAGAGGTGGCTTCAAGAGGGTGTGGAATCTGAATCATACATTTATATCTACATGTACATTTATACTATTATATTACATTATTAATATTATAATTATTTGTTTATAGGAATTGAATCCACAACCTTTTGTGTTGCTAATGCTATACTTTACCAATAAGATATTTGGATGGTACAGAAAGTTGTCCAGATTGTCAGGAATATATTTGTTTAAATAATTTAAAATAATTAAAGATATTAGTAAAACATTCTTATGAATATTTTTAGGCTTAAATTTACAAAATAAATACAAATCACAGAAACCCATATGTTAGGGTATTTATTCACAGCTGTCATTCAAGCTACATTACATTGTATGTTGTATTTGGAGGAAATTTGATTAAAAATACAATATTTCAAGATTTTTTATTACAAATTCTCTGTACTTTCATTTAGTAATATTGTTTTCATCCAATAAGAATAGTGATCATATGTTTGTGAAATTATTTTTCTTTTTGAACTAATCTATTTAGTGAATGAATTGTACTCATATTTCTTCTTCACTTAAATCTCTGCCTCAAGCACAGCTAGCGTCTTAGTTTAATAGAGTCTAAAGCACAAGCTAATGGTGTTCAAGTCTGAGCTTTGGCAGAGTATATGTGTGGTTAAATGAATGAATATGTCCTTTACTGAAAAATACAGCTCAAAAAAGCTGCTGTTTTGAATTTGTACATAAGAAATTTAGTTTGAAAATGAACAAAGGGATTTGTTGTTTTACATTCGTGTATGACATGAACGATCAGTCAGCTGTTTTGTACACAAACTGATAGGCTGCTGCTTCTCACTTGTGAATGAAATTAAAGATGAGATTCCTTGTTAACAAGTACAGAAATGGACACAATGTAATGATTGTTTAGAAAATTAAATCTTGTTGGTGTCATGTGTCTTGTTATTATGCTAATACAAATGTTTGTACTGTAAATATCATGCTTGCATGAATCAGACATCTTGTTTGTGAATGAGGTTGTAGTGGAGTAGGCGGGGCGAGACCGTGGTTCGAGGCCGGTGAGTAATAGTTAATTAGCGCTAGTTGTGTGCGCACCGGTCTCGTATCACGTAGGAGATTTGGGAGCATAAGAGAATGAGCGACCGGACCGTCGATGAGAGAGGACCGGGCCCGGACATGTTTTACGTTTGTATTTATGTTTGTATTTATGTTATTTCGCCGGCGGTCGTCCGTGAGGGGCCGCCGGCTGTTATTATTTATATTAAAACTATATTTTAAATGTCTGCCGGTTTCCGCCTCCTTCCTTCACTACTTTGAATCTTTCTACAGAGGTTGTGCTGACCAAATATATTAGAGAAAGCATGTTGATCACTTAATACTGCACATGGTTAACTGTTATTCTCAACACCAACAGATGTTATCTTGTAGTGTAATATGCATTACCATTATACTTATGACTTGTACTATATAAAAGGCATCAATTTTCCCCACCATATGCATGTGATATAGGATGAAATGGTCACTGAACTGATAAGTGAATGAGTCTTAAGGAATCATTCCATTTAATGAATTGACTAGTACAAATCAATCAAATAAATATAAATTCATACCACTTCATTAAAGTTATATGAGTTATTAAAAAAGGATCAAATTAAAAAGTTTGGTTAGGAAAAATGTAACTACTTAGTTTTTTCCTGGCATTGTGGACTTTAATGGGCGTTTTGTTTCTTTCTGCCAATTTTATTTGTTCGGGTTTATCTGGTGTGAAGACCACAGTGTTCTGATAGTCATGTCTGTCGGTTTGAAGTAGAGCATTGAAATATCTGTTGTTTTTTAGATGTCTTCACAGGTGAGACACAGTGGAAGTACCCTGTAACACTTTCCCCAAGTTTGTTGTAAACAGTGGTTTTACTATCCGTGGTTTAATGTTCCTCTTGAAAATTCTGAAAAGAATAGATAAATACAGAAAATGAGTGAAGCATAACTATAATAATTGAAACTGAAGTTCATGATAATATATAGTGTCGTGGTTCTGCCTCACTTTGTCATATATTTCTTGGTCTCGGGGCAGAACCAGGACATGATCCCTTGTGTCCAGTTGAGAGAGAGGCTTTTGGGCCTTTTTGTTCACCTGCTCTCTCTCTGAGTCTGTGTTTCCAGCCCTTTCGTCTCATTGCTGATTGTTTATTAGTTCATACCCTGCATCTGTCCCTGTTGATTTTTACCCCTTTAAGAGTCCTCATGTTTCTTTGTCCTGTGTGCCGTCATTGTTCATGTTGTTTATGTAAACCTTGTACCTTCTCGTGCATTGGACTTTCTGTGCATGGTATTTACCTGTAACTTTGTGCTTGTTAGCCTTGTCAGTTACCCTCATGTTTGGATGACCTTTCCCGGTCTGGATTATTTTGGTTTCCTGTTCCTGTCGTCTATGATGTTGTCCAGTAAGTGTTTAGTTTATTTTAAGTGTTGTTTATGTCAGTCCATTGATAGTCAGTCTAGTGTCGTTTTATCTTGTTCTTATTTTCTATCGTGTCTTGTTTATACCCCCTCGTGGGTTTTTGGTTTGTTTCTTTGTTTAAATAAACATCCCTGTAAACCCCGTCACCACTGCTGCCTGCATCTGGGTTCATCTACCTCCCGTTTGTGACAATATAGAATATTTTGTATCATAAAAGTTGTAGAAATATAGAACCATACATATAGAAACAACAGTCTGAATTACCATGTGGTTATTAACAGTTGAACAGTGTTTTAAATTAAATATTCATTATAAAAAATCTGTTATATTGTCTGGAGTATCTGATTAATCTTTAATAAAGATAAAGTACTTATTATGTTAATATTAAATTAATTGTTTGTATACTTGATAAGTAAAAAGAATTCTGCTATCACCTTTCTCCTTAGTTTGTCTTTGTCTTTAATAGCGGATCCCAATGAACATAATTACATGCATATCGCCACCTAATTTTTCGGAGTGTTTCAATCAGGATTTTAACATTTATGTAATCTTAAAAAAAATACTTTCTTATTTTGCTTTTTGAAATACAATCATAATGGCATTACTTAATGTGGCAATAAGAACCTGCTAATGTATTTGCAATTTAGGGCGAATCCGTAGAAGGACATGAATATAATATTTACTATGTGCAGATAAAGAGTTTAAAATATGATATATTATGTTACTATTCTTAAAGTTATACTATTTTTATAGCCGCTTTTTCAGGTGTTATTGCAATAATCATTTGTATCATAATTTATTTTACTAGGTGGTGCATATTGTTCTAAAAACTGAACATATGGCTGTAATTTGAAAAAGTATACAGAAAGTTTTGGTTAGAAAGGTCAGTATCGGTCGTCAATCATATTTCGATGTTGAATCAACGTTCACTATTGTATTGGTACATCAAAACGTTTAGACAGAGGTCAGACATGCAGAAGATGCTGAACATCAGAATGTGTAGGACCTGGAGGATTTCTATAAAGATCAGTGTAAAAGTTAAATGAACCAAAACTCTTAAACAACAATCAGACGACACAAAAACTATAATTGATTGTCCAGGTACATCATACAGTATTATATGAATAAACAATATGTGTAACTTTGAACATGATTTTTTTTTTTTAATTCCTTTATTATTCTGTTTTGTGGTGTATATGTGAAATTATTTGTTCAGGGCAGAACTAAATTAAAAACAATTCTTCAAAATTACATTTATTTGAAAAAATTACATTTTATTCAAACATTTTCAGGATTCTGTAAGGTGTATGTAAACTTTGGGCCACTGTGTACATTCCATGTGTTATTATACAAGTAATTACAATGACATCCGAACACATTTATTCCTTTTTTCTGTATAATGCAAGAAGCTGAAAGTTTTTAAGACTATGGGGGGAAAGGTTGTCCTTTTATGGGCTGTTTATCACCGCTTTTAGAGTCAGTACAAAGGTCTCTTTAATGTCCTTTGGTAGTCTAATCGTGTCTTTTATTGTTTCCTTATCCACATATGTGTTATGATTTCTCATGGACGAACCCAAGTGCAGGCAAGCAAAAGACGGTAGGTAGGGGTAACAGGGATTTATTGAACAAACACCAACAAAAAGGCAAAACAAAACCCACAAGGGGGAAAACAGGACAGGGTAATATGTATAAATAAACAAGGACAAGAACTAACTAAACTACAAAACAAAGTACTAGAAATGAACAATAAACTAACACTTACAAGACTCGGGTAAACAGGAACAAGGCAAGACTGGGTAAGTTTACAAGCAAACAGATGCAATCATCTGAGCACAAGCACAAGCATCTACACGTAACGAACCAGCACAAGACAATGAAACAAGAGAGATATATATAGGGGAAACAACCACAGGATAATAGGATAGGGACAGGTGACACAGATCAAACACTAAGGGGAGCTAATTAACACAAACAAGGAAACAGGAGGGTAGGAATGATCACGCGACTCGAGGAGAGTATGGAAGCCCTTAACCGACAAGACCATCTCTCCCCACATGAAACGATCAGGCTATGCCATGGCTCCACTTGAGACAAGAATAAAACATGACATGATAGTGGAACCATGACACATATGTGCATGGTGGTTGAAGCATGATAAACATAGTTTGAACCCTTTTCAATAAATACATTTGATAACATTTATAACATGGGCAAGACAAGGATGGGTCTTTGGTCTGTTAGAAGTACACCACAGTAGCCGTAGACCTATTCTTAAGGTGGTCCCATCATGATCACGCAGAACTCAGATTCCAATCATTAAACGTTATGTGTGAAGAGGTTCAACAATTTACAGCGGTTCCTGGCGGGCATATGTTCGGTCCTTGACTATACAAGGATATCGTCACTATCCAGTTAACCACATAAACAACTTTGTGGATCCACATACTGGCAGCCACACTCAGCATATTAAGAGGTGTTGGGAAACAATTAAAGGACAAATTTGGCTGGATCGAATCCAAATCAAATCTCTTTATTGTCACTCAACCATATACACAAGTGCAACTGTAGGTGAAAAACTTGGGAAAACCGATCAAACAGTCTTTCCATATAGAAACGATCAGAACTATCAGCAGGCAGTGGTCCTTTGTGTGTGAAAATAATTCTACAGTGATTTGAATCACTTGTCTCAGATCCGTGGCACATATATTTGTTAAATGAATCTTTGACTTAACCCTTGAACACTAAACCTTTGTCAGACAAAATTGCCATGTTTAGTCAAATAAAAACTCACATTCGGACCCACTCTTCCATGACCAGGAAGAACATGACCAGTAAAAGATAGTTTATGGCACATTGATAAGAATGCAGTCCAAAGTCTCAAACACGTTCATCATGTGGCAGATAAAAGTCAGTTCAAAGGCGAATGTAAAAACATCCACGACGGTTCACCATTTCAAAGATTAAGACTGTCGTCAAACAACTACACGGTAAGAACTAAACCATAAACTTCACTTCAGCTTCTGATATAATGTCTTTATATGTGATCATGTTTTTATTTCACTTTTTGTATAGTTAATCGATCTGAATACTTATTTAAACCGATGCGATGTTGAAGAGCTTGAGGATTATCATTAAATCAAACATCAGATCACATCTGAAATAAATACATGCTACTAGAGTGTTTGATGTTATACTAAATTATTCAAATAATTTACTTTGTTTTATGGTGTTTTGGGGAAAACTATAAAAGGTGCAATGTGGAAAAAAAGAAGGATCTATTGACAGAATATAGTAATTTACATACTGTAACTATGTCTTCAGGGGTGTACAGTAGGGATGCACTGATACCATTTTTTGAAGGCCGAGTACAAGTACCGATATTTTTTTTCTGGTACTCGCTGAGGCAAGGCAAGGCAAGTTTATTTATATAGCACATTTCATACACAAGTGCAATTCAAAGTGCTTTACATAAAATGATTGACAGAAAGAATAAAACGTATCTTTAAAATGCAAATTATTTAAGATCACAAAAATTTTAGATTTTAAGAAACAATAAAACAGCAATAAAATTGATTAAAAATATGAATAAGAGCAAAATAAAAATAAATGAGAAATAGAAGTGCAGTAGATATAAAGCAGCACAGTGCTCAGGTTGTGAATGCACAGCTAAACAAGTGTGTTTTTAATCTGGATTTAAAAGTGTCTTCTGTTGGTGAATGTCTGATGTCTTCTGGAAGCAGATTCCAGCTACGGGTGGCGTAATGACTAAACGCTGACTCGCCCTGTTTTGAGTGAACCCTTGTTATCTCTAACTGACTTGATCCTGATGATCTGAGAAGTCTGATTGGTTTATATTCATTGAGCATATCTGAGATGTATTTAGGTCCTAAGTAAACTATTAACTAAATTTTAATGTTTCTTGTGAAAGACGTGCTTCAATCTTTTTTTAGTGTATCGTGTACCCATGCAAAGTTGGTTAGACATTTGATGTTGTATATTTATGGAACGTGAACGGGGACAATAATTTTAACACGAAACATGTGAAATTTGGATGCTTCAACACAATAATTTTGTACGCGTAAATACGAATGTTAATTTCGGGTGTTCGCGTCAGACTGTTCACCAGCTAATAGCATTGCTCTGTTTAAGATTACATTTGCATTTGTGATGTGGTAGCACGTTGCTATACACATATATAAACATCAGACGACAATTATTTGCGTGAGGAATGATGCACTGTTAGGTAATCAAATACATATGCAAACGTCACACGTAACATTTATTCGCGAACGAGATTGTAATTGTGCGTTGGCATTTCTGTAGGCAAACGTATAAATTCTGAGTGAAACGTTGGTTGTGATGTCAGTCCTATGCCATGGCCTGTCTGTCATCTCATCTTTACGTCCCAGAATCCCCCTTTTAACTTTAGCAGTGTTTATCTCCTACATGTGGAAAAGTGAATTGCTCTTCTAAAATGGCTCTTAGAAGTTTTGTGATAGTTGTTTAAGGTTTTCTTGTTTGTCCTGGTCCATTAAAGTGTTCACTGGTCTTTAATTTTTTAGCATTTTCTGCATGTGACCAATGTCCAGCTGTGACTATACAATGTAAGATTAATCTTTACAGACTGACAACAATCACTCATATACAACTATTATATGTCAGTGTGTAAAGATAATCTCAACATCAGAGTTACTGCTGGACAGAGGTCAGACATGCAGAAGATTCTGAACATCAGAATGTGTAGGACCTGGAGGATTTCTATAAAGATCAGTGTAAAAGTTAAATAAACAAAAACTCTTAAACAACAATCAGACGACACAAAAACTATAATTGATTGTCCAGGTACATCATACAGTATTATATGAATAAACAATATGTGTAACTTTGAACATGATTTTTTTTTATAAATTCCTTTATTATTCTGTTTTGTGGTGTATATGTGAAATTATTTGTTCAGGGCAGAACTAAATTAAAAACAATTCTTCAAAATTACATTTATTTGAATAAATTACATTTTATTAAAACATTTTCAGGATTCTGCAAGGTGTATGTAAACTTTGGGCCACTGTGTACATTCCATGTGCTATCATACAAGTAATTACAATGACATCCGAACACATTTATTCCTTTTTTCTGTATAATGCAAGAAGCTGAAAGTTTTTAAGACTATGGGGGGAAAGGTTGTCCTTTTATGGGCTGTTTATCACCACTTTTAGAGTCAGTACAAAGGTCTCTTTAATGTCCTCTGGTATTCTAACCGTGACTTTTATTGTTTCCTTATCCACATATGTGCATGGTGGTTGAAGCATGATAAACATAGTTTGAACCCTTTTCAATAAATACATTTTATAACATTTATAACATGGGCAAGACAAGGATGGGTCTTTGGTCTGTTAGAAGTACACCACAGTAGCCGTAGACCTATTCTTAAGGTGGTCCCATCACGATCACGCAGAACTCAGATTCCAATCATTAAACGTTATGTGTGAAGAGGTTCAACAATTTACAGCGGTTCCTGGCGGGCATATGTTTGGTCCTTGACTATACAAGGATATCGTCACTATCCAGTTAACCACATAAACAACTTTGTGGATCCACATACTGGCAGCCACACTCAGCATATTAAGAGGTGTTGGGAAACAATTAAAGGACAAATTTGGCTGGATCGAATCCAAATCAAATCTCTTTATTGTCACTCAACCATATACACAAGTGCAACTGTAGGTGAAAAACTTGGGAAAACCGATCAAACAGTCTTTCCATATAGAAACGATCAGAACTATAAGCAGGCAGTGGTCCTTTGCGTGTGAAAATAATTCTACAGTGATTTGAATCACTTGTCTCAGATCCGTGGCACATATATTTGTTAAATGAATCTTTGACTTAACCCTTGAACACTAAACCTTTGTCAGACAAATTGCCATGTTTAGTCAAATAAAAACTCACATTCGGACCCACTCTTTCATGACCAGGAAGAACATGACCAGTAAAAGATAGTTTATGGCACATTGATAAGAATGCAGTCCAAAGTCTCAAACACCTTCATCATGTGGCAGATAAAAGTCAGTTCAAAGTCGAATGTAAAAACATCCACGACGGTTCGCCATTTCAAAGATTAAGACTGTCGTCAAACAACTACACGGTAAGAACTAAACCATAAACTTCACTTCAGCTTCTGATATAATGTCTTTATATGTGATCATGCTTTTATTTCACTTTTTGTATAGTTAATCGATCTGAATACTTATTTAAACCGATGAGATGTTGAAGAGCTTGAGGATTATCATTAAATCAAACATCATATCACATCTGAAATAAATACATGCTACTAGAGTGTTTGATGTTATACTAAATTATTCAAATAATTTACTTTGTTTTATGGTGTTTTGGGGAAAACTATTAAAGGTGCAATGTGGAAAAAAAGAAGGATCTATTGACAGAATATAGTATTTTACATACTGTAACTATGTCTTCAGGGGTGTACAGTAGGAATGCACTGATACCCTTTTTTGAAGACCGAGTACGAGTACCGATATTTTTTTTTTCTGGTACTCGCTGACACCAATACCTATAACCGATGCCTGTATAATGTACAATTATGTTAATAAACCAGTATCTTACCGGTACATTTTCTTTTGTTTTTAGGTCTACTTAAATTTAACTAAGTTCAATTCTTTTATTGATAAGAAGCACAATTTTACTAGCACATTTACTTCAGTTTGCTGAAGTAAACAATATACTCTGTGGTCGAATTATTAAAAATTCAAGGGGGGGTTGTGGTAAAATGTGAGTGTACTATAACTTGTTCAAGTCAACCGGACTTTTATTTTGACGGGAAGCCTCACAGGTGTGTCATTACGAGTACGAGTATATGAGCTTGGCATTGGGCCACTGTGCTTCAAAAGGGAGTGGTGAGCGGTGGACTGAGCAGGTCGGTTGCCATTTAGATGCCACTAAAATCTTCACATTGCTACTATAATATTATACTATGAAAGGAGGCCTCTGCGAGTCACCTTTTATGGTGCTGTTTATATTGTCTTGAACCGTGTTAAAGGTCTAGATAGGGATTTATAGCGGCCATTAGCGCTGATTTGCAACCAATCTCTCAGTCCATACACAACGGTGGCCACCACAGTACAAAAAGATGTCGTCGACTGAGACAGCTTATTTTCTATTGTTGACACAGGGAAGAGATCATGCGGCCACTAGAAAGACTTTAGAAAGAGCGATGTCTTATTTATTAAGTAAAATGAAGGGTCTGTGGATTTTAAGTATTAGTTTTTAAAGGCTTGTTAAATGTGCTGAAGGCCTTATCGTGTAGTTCTCATAACATGTTAAATTTTGTCATTTGTAACATGGCCATTTATAATGGGGTCGTTTCTTAAATGGATGTGACCAAATGAACCTGAAAAGTTGATTCCTATCATGTGTACTATATGTGAATATCTGTTTAAGCTTGCGTAGTCAATATGAACCATTACTGCGGTACTGATTGCAAATGAATCTGCCAATGGGGTGAGAAAATTATCTTGAATTGAGTGACTAAGAACAAGGAAAACCTGAATTCAAGATTATATTTCTTATCATATTGGCAGATTTTTTTTGCTTGTTTAAGCACCAATAAAGATAGGCCTACACAGAACAATATTGTTGGGATCACTTTCAGAAAGTGATTTTTCCCTCTGATGAACAATAAAACATTATGCCAGTGTAGTACATGAGATGGATCAGACACGCAATAACTAGTTAAATTTCTTAAATATTAAACACCGATCCCCCAACAGCCAGGCTGCGGCCTCGTCCTTCCAGATACTGATACTCTGAATGAAACTGGTTTTCTCTGATCACTTCCAGTCAAGATCAACTGGAGCCTTAACAAACTGCATCAGGACACTTTCTTTCTTTTGATGGTCAAACTACCAAGTATCAAACTTAGTCTTATTAATGAATGCATAGGGCATCATTAATCCTTTTAACAAAGATGCTTTACAAGAAGAAACTGATGTTTTGTTCAGGCTATTGATCTTCTGAATATCATATACTGCCATAATCCATGCTCTGTTCTTCTCTCTGCTTCAACTTTAACCTTCTTCCAATGCTAAACTGTATGTGTGTGTATGTTAGATTAGTATGTGTCTAGTCTAGGTAATAAAGTCCTGATTTAATTTACATGTGATGCTGTTTGTAGTTCATGCTCATAATCCGAAGTCCAAACATGCAGATTCTTGTTACCTGCTCGTAATGCTAAGTGATTTCCCCAAACCATGAATTTGATCAAGATAATTATAATTGATCATAATTAATTTAATTCATCCCAATTTGCGTTAATATTTGTTTCCCTTACAAAAAAATGGAGAATATATTACTTATAATTGTGATCAAAGCTCATGATAATTCTTACATATTTGATGAAGAATAGTGTTTAAATAATACTGTTCCTCATTGAATCTCTACACCAGATAGTTTCTGCTGCTGACTGTATAGACGGTTTCAAAGCAAAAACTTAAACAACCGTGACTTAACTTCTGCCACACATACACGTACAGTATTTCCAAACACAAGCGAAAGAAATAACAAGTAAATGACATTAGCTAGCAAGTTAAAAAGTATGTCTAACCAGAATTATTTTGGATTACCAGGAGAAGAAGCGTTACTTGGCTAAACTTATATACAACAAAGTTACACGACCCATTCAACAAATAGTCTAGTTGATTTAATCAAATGAATATACAATAAAATACAACAGATTGTTATTTCAATGGAATTATTATTAGTGTTTTCAATCGATTAAAAAAATAAGCTGATTAATCGCACATAATATTATTTTAATATACGTTTACATTCTGATAATTTCACATTTAATCTTCAAATTAATTTAGAAACAACAGATTCCTTTACCAGCAGCATTTTATAAATGAAAGCCAACATTCTGATACTAGTACTGTAACTGATTTTTTATTTTTTTATTTAATTGTAGCCATTCAAGTAAAATTGAGAGCCATCATTTCTATAATGTAGGAAGATACAGAAATTGAATAGAAGTTTTCAAACACTTTACAGTCTTTAATAATATATTGCAAATGAAATACAGAAGAATTCTCAATAAAGCTACAAAACAAATGTAATTCCTCTTTTCTTTTGTTCTGTGATTAACATTAGTGACAGGAGTCACAGCAGTAGATTTAAGAACGCGGCCCCTTTAAGAACTGTCTCAGCACGCCACCCTTATTTCTACAACTCTGCATTCATTAAAAACTTGATTTAACACCTTGAAGTCTGTGCTTACGAAAATGCAAAACGAGCTTTCTGTCATAATCGTGTGTGGTTTTATTCATTCAAGCACAAAAGAGACCTTAATACTGCTGCTCTGCTGTCTGACAGAGATTCACTGATGTAGCCTTGAGCCGTGACTGTATACACCAGACTGGTTGACAGTTGAGTTCAGTGTTGCCAACTCTTTTCAATGGAAAGTAGCTAAAGCCTGCCCGAAAAGTCGCTTAATGTTGCTAGATGACGTCATCACGTAGTATCTGACAAGCTAAGCGCTTCAGGTCTGCTTCATATCTCTACTCTCTGAGCTGTCGTATATAGTATTATATTAAAACAATTCACAAAATGAACAATAAATAGGTTATTAAGTTCTATAATTACAACAAAAACTATGTAATAGTGAGTGAACTCGACCCCTTAAAACAACACGCCTAGTTATTTTTGTTGAACAGCTAAAATCCGTCTGTGTTTTTGTTTACATGTCCGTTTCATCACGTTTCGTAATCATAAATGCTCAAACAAGTTCAATAAATGATTAGTTCTTGGAAACACTGTTTGTACATGCAAACTGCGAATCTCATCCACGCGTCAGTACGGTGTTCAGCTGCTTCTCTCTGGTGGGCGCTCACACTGTACAGAGGAGACAGAGAGGCGGTGCTGCGCTGACAAGGCGAAAACTCGCTCTGCCGTGGCAGTAGAAGTGAAACAGAATGTTTGCTTAGTCGCCAAAGCTTATTCAGAAAGAAGCTACATTTGTCGCTAGTCGATGTTTGAAAAAGAAGTCACTAAAGGGGTCTGAATAGTCACAACATATAGCGACAAAGTCGCCAAGTTGGCAACACTGGTTGCGTATTGCCGCGTCCCACAGCTAGAACCTCTCCGTCTTTATGGAACGCGAACGGGGACAATATTTAGAACGCAAAACGCGTGTAATTTGGACGCGTCATCGTGACTATTTTAAACGTGACTTTTTGTTCCGTGTAAACGCAAAGTTTTCTATCGTCTTTACGCGAAGTTTTTGGGCGTGTTTTTTAAAGACACGATCGTTTGTATCGCCATAATGCAATATTTTGGCCGTGTTTTTTATTGTGTTTAAACAAACGTTTTTTTTTCGTGTAAACAGATCATTTTTGAGCGTATAATATTTTGACTCTTATTTTGATGCGTGACGTACTAATCTTTCTGTTCTAGTTAGGTCAATAAATAAATCCAAATCACTAATTTAATTGCTTTTTATCTCGCGTCTTTTGTGATACACTTATATGTATATTCTATTTGTATGGTGTGTAACTTATTTCTATATGTACGTTTTTTATATACAACTTAAAGGTCACTGCACCCACACTTGTATATTACAGCATATTTCATCACTTATGTCTTATATAAGTTCTAATTAGTGGTGGGCTGTTATCGGCGTTAACGTGCTGCGTTAACGTGAGACTCTTATCGCGCGATAAAAAAATGTCGCCGTTAATCTATTCTCAAAGTTGGGTTGGGAGCTATGGAGGACCAGGAGAGTCTTGTTTAAATTAATAAAGCATTTCATTGTTTAATAACTAATTCTACAATAAAAATAGGCATTAATCCATTTGTTTTTAACTTCATTTTTTAATTTAAATATAAATAGACGAAATTATAAAGTAGGGTCCGTGTACGTTTTATTCATTTGATATCCTATTTGAAATAAATTATCGGAAACTGAAAGATGAGTCGTTTTTTGTTTTTTTTTGTTTAGTTCACAAAACGAAAAATAACATTTCGGCCCGATTTATCATTTTTCGTTTGCCGTTTAAAAAACGGATTTTGGACTCAATATGGGATTCGTATATGTGGGCGGTTCATTAACGCCCCTTTCACCCGATTGGTCAAATCGCTCACCATTCTGTACGGACTTGATTCTACACAGCAGATTAAGAGTCTGTACGAGTGCGACATTGACAAGTGTTTGTACTTTAATATATGTTTACTTGAACCACCAGACAGCCTCGCACATCTTAGGCCCGCTAGGTTAAGAGGGACGCGCACACTGGACTTTCTCTTGTTTGCTGTGCACCCTGTCACACAGCAGTTTTAGTCATTGTTCTGTTTTTTGTTATAAATCAGAAATAGCAAGGAGGCATTTTCCCGCAATAGAAAGTCGGTTGGATTGTTCCCCGGTGTGGGCGTGGCCTAAATGCGCTCTCTCTTTATGCGCTAGCTCAAGTTCAAAGTCTACTCCTGATGCAAGTTGGGCCAATTTTCACTTATTTTAATGTTCATTGTTATAAAAAAATTGGATGAATAGGCTCTATATCACGAACTTGAATACAGATCATTTAGATCAAACTCCAAAAATTCCACGACGACCATAATTCTTAATGCTGTCCACAAGAGGGGGTGTCAGTCTCTTTCAATCTACTTGATCCACTCTCCGTACGGATAAAGTAACAAATATATCTATACATTTAATCTGCACTGCCATGAATATGTCGTAGCTGTATGTCTGAGAACAAACATCACACATAAGGAACATCAATGAATCTGCTCAGTTGGGAGCCTGCATGCAGATGTGTATGTCAGTTTGTAAAACACAAAATTGAATTCTGCAAAAACGTTTATTTTATTCTCACAACATCACATGTAACCAAACGAAATGTAACCTGAAATGTTTTAGAAATTTGAGTCAATTTATCACAAATAATTTTCTTTCAACAGCAACAATTTTATAGTGCAAGTTTATGAACATTGCTGAACTTAAAACAGCATTCTTTAATGATGATTGGGAATATTATTTAAGGAGAAATAGTTCACGCCGTCTATAAAAAACATGTGAAGGGGTGGATTCCTTAGCTCCAACTATATATATTCAATTACATCCTCTTGTGTAGTTATGATAAATAAATAAATTATTGATCAGTTATATTCTTAAATAATTCAATCAATATTCTTCAGCCCAATAATTATTGTGATCTGAGTAAATTATACGTACAGTATGCATGTATGTATGTACAGTGAGGGAAATAATTATTTGATCCCCACACTGATTTTGTAAGTTTGCCTGCTTACAAAGAAATGCAGGATCTATAATATTTAGGTTTATTTTAACTGATATAACCTGAAAATCAACCAAAATATCAGTGGAAATAAAGGTTATAAATTGATTTGCATTTCAGTCAGTGAAATAAATATTTGATCCCCTACCAACAAGCAAGAATTCTGGCCCCAAAGATTGGTTATGGGCCTACATGGCCCACAGATTAGTCCTGTCACTTTAAGACAGTACTCCTAAATCATCTTGTTATGTATATAAAAGAGGCCTGCCAACAGAATCTGTATCTCCCATTTCAACCTCTCCACCACTATGGTCAACCAAAGAGTGGCTTAAGGAGACGCACATTAAATGTCCTAGCCAGTCTCTAGACCCTAGTCCTATAGAAAATCTGTGAAGGAGGCTAAAATTACAATTTACTGAGCGACAGCCAAGAAACCTTAAAGATTGACAGATGAGTGGACTCAATAATATCCTGACACGTGTTCAAACCTGGTGACCAACTATCAGAAATGTCTGACCTCTGTGCTTGCCAACAAGGGTTTCTCCACCAAGTACAAAGTAATGTTTTGCTTGGGGATCAAATTCTTATTTCACTGACTGAAATGCAAATCAATTTATAACCTTTATATAACATTTTCCCCTGAATCTTTGTTGTTGATATTCTGTCTCTATCAGTTAAATTAAACCTACCATAAAAATGATGGACCCTTCATTTCTTTGTAAGCAGGCAAACTTAAATCATCAGGGGATCAAATAATTATTTCCCTCACTGTATGTATGATTAACAATAGTTTTAGCATTTGTCTTTTGTTTTAGTTTTTAGTTTAGGCATCGACTCTTTGTTTCCAGTTTAAAATAACAGCTTTATCTGGTTGTGAGAATGTACATATCACTATGTTTTGGAAATGTTTGAGATTAAGCTTGAGGGAGCAATGTGTGTGTGTGTTTGGTGGTGGAATGACTAAATATGATGTAAATATATAGTTCTATCATTTTGGTTTTGTAACAATTTCTGAATAAGCTCACGCCCATTGAAAATGAGAAACCCATTTATAAAGCAGAGTTACAGTGAGGAAAATAAGTATTTGAACATCCTGCTATTTTCCATGTTCTCCCACTTAGAAATCATGGAGTGGTCTGAAATTGTCATCGTAGGTGCATGTCCACTGTGAGAGACATAATCTAAAAAAAATCCAGAAATCACAATGTATGATTTTTTAACTATTTATTTGTATGATACAGCTGCAAATAAGTATTTGAACACCTGTCTATCAGCTAGAATTCTGACCCTCAAAGACTTGTTAGTCTGCCTTTAAAATGTCCACCTTCACTCCATTTATTATCCTAAATTAGATGCATCTGTTTGAGGTCGTTAGCTGCATAAAGACACCTGTCCACCCCATACAATCAGTGAGAATCCAACTACTAACATGGCCAAGACCAAAGAGCTGTCCAAAGACACTAGAGACAAAATTGTACACCTTCACAAGGCTGGAAAGGGCTACGGGGAAATTGCCAAGCAGATTGGTGAAAAAAAGTCCACTGTTGGAGCAATTATTAGAAAATGGAAGAAGCTAAACATGACTGTCAATCTCCCTCGGATTGGGGCTCCATGCAAGATCTCACCTCGTGGGGTCTCAATGATCCTAAGAAAGGTGAGAAATCAGCCCAGAACTACACGGGAGGAGCTGGTCAATGACCTGAAAAGAGCTGGAACCACCGTTTCCAAGGTTACTACACTAAGACGTCATGGTTTGAAATCATGCATGGCACGGAAGGTTCCCCTGCTTAAACCAGCACATGTCCAGGCCCGTCTTAAGTTTGCCAATGACCATTTGGATGATCCAGAGGAGTCATGGGAGAAAGTCATGTGGTCAGATGAGACCAAAATAGAACTTTTTGTTCATAATTCCACTAAACGTGTTTGGAGGAAGAAGAATGATGAGTACCATCCCAAGAACACCATCCCTACTGTGAAGCCTGGGGGTGGTAGCATCATGCTTTGGGGGTGTTTTTCTGCACATGGGACAGGGCGTCTGCACTGTATTAAGGAGAGGATGACCGGCGCCATGTATTGCAAGATTTTGGGGAACAACCTCCTTCCCTCAGTAAGAGCATTGAAGATGGGTTGAGGCTGGGTCTTCCAACATGACAATGACCCGAAGCACACAGCCAGGATAACCAAGGAGTGGCTCTGTAAGAAGCATATCAAAGTTCTGGCGTGGCCTAGCCAGTCTCCAGACCTAAACCCAATAGAGAATCTTTGGAGGGAGCTCAAACACTGTGTTTGTCAGCGACAGGCTAGAAACCTGACTGATCTAGAGAAGATCTGTGTGGAGGAGTGGGCCAAAATCCCTCCTGCAGTGTGTGCAAACCTGGTGAAAAGCTACAGGAAACGTTTGACCTCTGTAATTGCAAACAAAGGCTACTGTATCAAATATTAACGTTGATTTTCTCAGGTGTTCAAATACTTATTTGCAGCTGTATCATACAAATAAATAGTTAAAAAATCATACATTGTGATTTCTGGATTTTTTTTAGATTATGTCTCTCACAGTGGACATGCACCTACGATGACAATTTCAGACCACTCCATGATTTCTAAGTGGGAGAACATGGAAAATAGCAGGATGTTCAAATACTTATTTTCCTCACTGTAACTCTGCTTTATAAATGGGTTTCTCATTTTCAATGGGCGTGAGCTTATTCAGAAATTGTTACAAAACCAAAATGATAGAACTATATATTTACATCATATTTAGTCATTCCACCACCAAACACACACACACATTGCTCCCTCAAGCTTAATCTCAAACATTTCCAAAACATAGTGATATGTACATTCTCACAACCAGATAAAGCTGTTATTTTAAACTGGAAACAAAGAGTCGATGCCTAAACTAAAAACTAAAACAAAAGACAAATGCTAAAACTATTGTTAATCATACATACAGTGAGGGAAATAATTATTTGATCCCCTGATGATTTAAGTTTGCCTGCTTACAAAGAAATGAAGGGTCCATCATTTTTATGGTAGGTTTAATTTAACTGATAGAGACAGAATATCAACAACAAAGATTCAGGGGAAAATGTTATATAAAGGTTATAAATTGATTTGCATTTCAGTCAGTGAAATAAGAATTTGATCCCCAAGCAAAACATTACTTTGTACTTGGTGGAGAAACCCTTGTTGGCAAGCACAGAGGTCAGACATTTCTGATAGTTGGTCACCAGGTTTGAACACGTGTCAGGATATTATTGAGTCCACTCATCTGTCAATCTTTAAGGTTTCTTGGCTGTCGCTCAGTAAATTGTAATTTTAGCCTCCTTCACAGATTTTCTATAGGACTAGGGTCTAGAGACTGGCTAGGACATTTAATGTGCGTCTCCTTAAGCCACTCTTTGGTTGACCATAGTGGTGGAGAGGTTGAAATGGGAGATACAGATTCTGTTGGCAGGCCTCTTTTATATACATAACAAGATGATTTAGGAGTACTGTCTTAAAGTGACAGGACTAATCTGTGGGCCATGTAGGGACATAACCAATCTTTGGGGCCAGAATTCTTGCTTGTTGGTAGGGGATCAAATATTTATTTCACTGACTGAAATGCAAATCAATTTATAACCTTTATTTCCACTGATATTGTGGTTGATTTTCAGGTTATATCAGTTAAAATAAACCTAAACATTATAGATCCTGCATTTCTTTGTAAGCAGGCAAACTTACAAAATCAGTGTGGGGATCAAATAATTATTTCCCTCACTGTACATACATACATGCATACTGTAAGTATAATTTAATCAGATCACAATAATTATTGGGCAGAAGAATATTGATTGAATTATTTATTATTGGAATATAATTGATCAATAATTTATTTATTTATCATAACTACACAAGAGGATGTAATTGAATATATATAGTTGGAGCTAAGGAATCCACCCCTTCACATGTTTTTTATAGACGGCGTGAACTATTTCTCCTTAAATAATATTCCCAATCATCATTAAAGAATGCTGTTTTAAGTTCAGCAATGTTCATAAACTTGCACTATAAAATTGTTGCTGTTGAAAGAAAATTATTTGTGATAAATTGACTCAAATTTCTAAAACATTTCAGGTTACATTTCGTTTGGTTACATGTGATGTTGTGAGAATAAAATAAACGTTTTTGCAGAATTCAATTTTGTGTTTTACAAACTGACATACACATCTGCATGCAGGCTCCCAACTGAGCAGATTCATTGATGTTCCTTATGTGTGTTGTTTGTTCTCAGACATACAGCTACGACATATTCATGGCAGTGCAGATTAAATGTATAGATATATTTGTTACTTTATCCGTACGGAGAGTGGATCAAGTAGATTGAAAGAGACTGACACCCCCTCTTGTGGACAGCATTAAGAATTATGGTCGTCGTGGAATTTTTGGAGTTTGATCTAAATGATCTGTATTCAAGTTCGTGATATAGAGCCTATTCATCCAATTTTTTTATAACAATGAACATTAAAATAAGTGAAAATTGGCCCAACTTGCATCAGGAGTAGACTTTGAACTTGAGCTAGCGCATAGAGAGCGCATTTAGGCCACGCCTACACCGGCGAACAATCCTAGATTTAGGGCTTGTTTAGCCGAGAATGCGCGAGTTTAAACTCCGGCGCCGAAAGAAGCTGGAACGACGCTCACGTCCAGTGTTGCAAACTATATTTAGCGACTTTTCAGAGAGCTTTAGCGTCTTATTTTTCAAAAAGCGACTAGCGACAAAACTAGCTACCTTCTGAACATGCCTTGGCGACTAAGCGAAGCATTCTGCTTCACTTCTACTGTCACTATGAGATGTATTTTCTGCCAATTTAAAGTTTATGTAACGGTGCTCTTTTATTGTAGGTATGATGACAAAATTTCACCCCTAAACTCAAAATGGATGACATGACTTGACAGAACGGAACATTCCCTTTACGATGACAACAGAATTGTGAAGGTCAGTTGAGTATTGCGGAAGTTATGATATTTATAATACTGAGGAATATAGTAAAATAGTAAACATTACCAGGGCTCTAGACTCACTTTTTGCACTGGTGCGCCTTACTTTTGATCTTAGGTGCACCCGCACAAAAGTTAGGTGCACCCACATTTTAGACCACATCTTATTTAACATTTACCTGCTTTTACCAGTTCACTTTTTGTTAAATGTCCATATTGGCAAAATTTACTTGTAAATGTTTATTTTACAAACTGTTCAACATTAAGTTCCTTATTTGAAGCACAAATCTACAAGAAAGGTAACTTACTGAAAAAGTGTTGGAGCTTAAAGTGCTTCAGTGAGCTGAAATTTAAACTTAAAAAATATCAAGATAAATAGACCAGGGCTTGAAGGCTCAGTGTCAGAGCAATGCTTATGATTTTCGGAGGGATAATGCCTTAAATTAACATTATTCACGAAAAGGTAGTGAATTGTTCTTTTCATCTTCTCTCATCATCCCCTGCTACGTCCACTCTGTTTAACTGACGGCTGTTCACCTCTCTATCTGACTGCTGCACACGCATTTACAAACGTACACACCACAGGTTGCGCTAGACTTTTTTATTGTGCGTCATTTTGACTGACATGCTCGTAAAAAATCCATCATAATCTGTTATTACCCGTCATTATGGTGAAAGGTCGTGTTAGGTGGTAATTAGTATGTTGGTGACGTCATCACGCTGTACTTGTGTCTCGGAACTTGATGTAATTTAATTCAACCGAATGTACAGTTTTTGATACCATATTCAAGCCCTTTTCAAATCACTTTTTATTTTGCTCATATCTTGTGTTTGTAACTAAAGTTATGGGTGATGTCGACTGAAGAGATATGATGTTCAGGAACAGAATTTGGAGTAAAACGTGTTTAAAGTTAAGTGATGAAAATCAAAGCACAACAGTCCAGTATCACACGTAAAAGTCACTTTACAGTGGTAATAGACTTACTCTAATAACAATTTAATAAAAAAACATTTCCTAGTGTTGAAGTCTATAAACTCTATACTGTACTAAACTGTTTGATTAAAACGAAAGTAAGAAAAAAGGTGCAGCGGACACTTAAAGAACGAGAGCTCTGTCATTATCACTACATAAGGACTCTAACAAACATAACGGACAACAAATAATAAGCAGTGAAGCAAGTTTTACGTTGTTTATCATGTGCATAGTGTCTGGACTTTTGATCATCTCATATATGTTTTGCAATCGCGGTCCGGCTCGCGTGAGCAGCCGAGCGATGATAACTTCTGGTGCTGTAGACTTTGGGTGCCATAGTTAACACATGACTGGCAGGATATGTGCATTGATGCTCCTTCATTCTTCATGTTATGTGGTTTACTTTGATAGTTGAACTGTCTTTCCCGTGTCACAGCGCGAGATCCAACGGGTTTTCCCAGATCGCATCACATCGATCGCAGGGCCGGCGGGTAACGATTGCGGTGCCCTTGAGCAAGGCACCTAACCCCTACATGCTCCCCGGGTGCTGCAGTGATAGCTGCCCACTGCTCCGGGTGTACGTGTGTTCACCACTTGCTGTGTGTGTGCTCACTAATCACTGGATGGGTTAAATGCAGAGGTCACATTTCGGGTATGGGTCACCATACCTGACAAATCGGTCACTTTCACATGTCTAGTCAGTACCGATGACAGGTAAACACATGCAGGTCGCTTCGCTAGCATATCACGCTGAAGGGAAACAGGGATTTACAATTTCCCCTCATTGTAATCCGCCAAAATGACAGTCGGCCTTCAGATTTTTTCGTCACTGCTAATGAAAAATGTCAGATCATTTTCGGTTAATGCGACCTCTGGTACACACACGTGCAGGAATTTCTGGACCACAGCCAATCAGAGGAGGTCCGCCCTTCACCATCTCTGATTGGTTTAGACCACGATAGGAGACTTTTGATAGGAATCTCAGAGAGACTTTCGGAGTTGCGGAGACTTTCTTTCTCCCTCAAACGGCTGGTCACACCGGTGCGACCTCTAATTATTTTTAGTTGCACCATTGAAAAATAAGGGCGCATGTGCGACGAAATTGGTCACACTCTAGAGCCCTGATATTGCTTTTTTAAAGTGTTCGTGAAATACATTTAAGTCCAGAACCATTTTATATCATTATATGTTGAGCATGTTATTACATTTACATTTAGGCATTTGGCAGACGCTTTTATCCAAAGTGACCTACATTGCTTTATCCTATACATTTTACAAAGGTATTTGCAATCCCCTGGGATCAAACCCACAACCTTGCGTTGTTACCACAATGCTCTTACCACTGAGCTACAGTAAAGCTTTATGGCTTTCTGATGTTTATATTGTTCTTATGCGATCAATTATTGCTGCCGCGTTTTCCGATATAATTTGCCGAGTCATCAATTTGTCATGCTGTAGCGTTGCATTCCTATGGAATTATGGAATTTGTTAGAGGGAGATTATTCAGCGCACTACTGTGTTATTGTTTATTCCATTGTGATTTAGAATACTTACGCGCATTTACAATTACTCACCAGTCTCGAACCACGGTCTCGCCCCGCCCACTCCACTACAACTCTCTACAAACTTTTAAATATAAATAAATATATATATCAGGTACATTACAGACCAATTGTTTTTTTAAATGTAAACAAATCTCTTGATTGGAGCATTAAGCAGTATTTCTGTGTCAACAGTTCAGTTTAACTCTTCCCCGCCAGCCTTTTTAAAAAAAAAAGTTGTCAGCCTACGCCAACGTTTTTTAACATTTTGTAACCAAACTTTAACGCCTCACAGTACATTTTCTGTAAAGAATATATGGACAAATGAAAGAACAGAGTCTCTGCTTTTAAACAACGGAAACCGTATTCTTATATCTTGATCTTTTTTATCACTCCTTAGATGTGGGTAGGTTTCTTCAAAAATGCATCACTTTGATTAAAAGATCATTTTGAGATCATTATCGTTTTTTGTCAAAGATTCCGCCCAGATTACACTCAGAACAATCATTAAAACCGATAAGAAATATACGTTCTAGGTTCTGGGATTCTGTACTTTTTCCCAAAGGTGTGTAGCAGCGCCTCCTGCTGTTCAACAGTATAAACACTGATTGCTGTAATAACGTCTTTGGCGGGGAACCGCTTTTTTTTTTAAATGACGAGATAAACCATTAATGTCGGTGAAAGAGTTAATGAAAAAGAGCAAGTAACAGAAGAAAATATTTAAAAAATAAAGGCAAGATATAAGATTCCTAACACTTAACATCCCTCTCTTATAATCATTTTTCTCTCATGTAATACCTAATAGTGTTATAATAATCAAAACAGGCTTGACTCCTAACCTCGATCAAAGCTTTATACTTTGCAAAACAAATAATAACATTACTATATTTATATGATTATTGTTGTTATTATCAAAGCTATTACTGTTGCATTCTCTCATAAAAAGATTTACCGCTAAGTTAGTAAGTTAGCTCTGAACGGAGAACAGTCAGCTCTCTCTTGCTCATTCTCCGGGATGTTTCCTTTTTAAATGCTCCAGCTTGCAGGTTGTGCTGCCGTGAAAGGCAAGATCCTTGCATGCGTTGCACACAACCGCACAGTGCTGTAGCGGTCAAATTGTGATATTGTAGGCCCTTAAATTAAAGGTTAAAGGTAAAGTCATGGAAAATATTACGTGATATGGTCAATAGGTGGCAGAAAAGAAACAAAAGAGTTTTAACAAGCTCTATTAAGACCTTTTGCTATCACAATGGTCAAACACAACGTTTGCACACATTGCATGAATATAGCCGCTAAGTTAAGACTGTGTCTTAGTTTTACTGACTAGCATTTAGTTACGATTAATCATTCTTGAGACTTCGATTAGACCAATCTGTCTTTTTATCTAACTGACTTTAAGATATACTAGAAGATGTATAGATGCATGTACTGTATGTCACTTTTGATGAAAGAGTCTGCCAAATGCGTAAATGTGAATGTTACAGAAAAAAAATTGATGACTAACTTGTAAGATCGGTCTAAGCAGTTAATGCAACCTACACAAGACACAAAGATAGTTGAAGCTCAAATTAAATAGTATTCTGTAATTATAGTTCTAGGTGAGGGCGAAATTTTGATTTTGACATTGGTGGGGACATAAATAAAATTGGTGTGCAGAGCTGCATTATCACAAAAGTTTAGTGCAGTTTCCTTCACTTATTTAAACAATATAATGTTTTAAAGCTTTTTTTATATTTGACCTTATTAATGTTACACAAGTCAAAAACAACAAAAATACAACAGGTCCATTTCATTTTATTTGTGTTTTATTGTTTACTTTTTGTGATGCCATGAAAATTCTGACAGGGTAAATAAAAACTGAAACGGCAGATTTCCTCTGCTAAAGCAGAAATTAATATAACACAATATTGTTATTCTGGGACTTCAGTCCAGAACATCTTCAAATCTACACTGTTCTTCATTTTTTCATTTTGTTCTTAATTTCTGTCACTCAGTTCTTCATTTTTGTCACTCTCGGTGCTATGCTATCTATTTCTGTCTACAGCAGGATCAGTTACCTAAAAAATACACCAAAATATACAATTAGCCAATCATCAGCCACTACTGGATCTACAGTATCCAAATAACAATTATTCATATACGTATGTATGCCAACATTATTAAAACGATTGTTTGTATGATTAAAAGTACATAATAGACATATATAAAAGGTCAACCATAATAGAATGCAAAACAAATGCAAAGGCCGCTTCTGCCATCTGATAAAATGACAAAACTGGTGGTGCATGTCATTGAACAATTCAAAGCTCTCATTTTAAACACACACTTAGAAACTATACTCATTACCTATTTTCAACCTAACATTTGTCACAGTACTGAATTTATTATTACATAATAAGTAGTTTTTTTGCACCCTCTGATTTCAGATAGTTGTATCTCAGCCAAATATCATATTATAAATTTAGCTAATTACTTGAATAAGTACTTATTTGTTTAGCTGCATAGGTGGAAGAATGTAGAACTGGTTTAGACATTGATTTGTATTTCATAGTGCTTCTCTTTGAGCCACTCCTTGGTGGTCTTAGCGATATGTTTTAGGTCTCTGTCATGTTGAAAGCCTAGCCACTACCCATCTTGAGTGTTCTTGTTGAGGGGAGGAGGTTCTCGTCCAAGATTTCACAGTAAATGTACTCGTCCCTCACATCCTCAATTTGGTGAAGTCATACTGCTCCCATAGCAGAGAAAAAGCCCCAAAACATAATGTGCTTGACTGTAGAGATGGTGTTCTTGGCGTCATAGTTAGCATCTCTTAATTTTGGCCCCATCTGATCACAGCACTTTCTCCTAAGCCTTTTCTGTATCATTTTGATGTTCATGGCAAACTTCAGATGAGTCAGACGGGCCTTCTTGAGCAGGAGGACCTTGCGGTTGATTCAGGATTTCAATCTATTGTGGCACAGCGTGATACCAATGATTTGCTTGGTAACCGGTACCTACTGACTTGAAATCATGAACAAGCTTCTTCCGTGTAGTTCTGGGCTGATCTTTAACCTGCTCTCATGATCATTTTTACCCCATTGGGTAAACATTGCAGTAAGCTTCAGACCAAGGGCAATTGATAACTTGGTATTTAATTCTAAACTTACATCACATGTCAGCAGTTTGAAGTTATAACTGCATTCAGTGGGGGTTTGTGGGGAGTGAGGGGGCCCATTGGTTGTGAGGATTCATCTGCTGGGGCTGTGTGGGTCTGGTTTGGCCTTGTTTTGTGGTCGATGTCGGACAACCGAGGAATTAAGTTACAACATGCCATTACTATTATCTCTGGTGGTTCCTCTGTTTTCTGGTGTTGATCGTGGAGTAGGAGTGGGTTGAACCTGCACGGTTTTCGGTGAGTGAGACTTTCTGGGTTGCAGATGGCAAGCTCTCCCTCTTCCTCGTGGGTATTTGCTCGGTGGCTTTTGGTCTGAGTCAATGAGTGCAGCTATGACACGTCCGAGGGGATCTGGCCCTCTCAGCTGAGCCTGGTTTCACCCAAGGTTTTTTTCTCCATTAATTAATCATTGGAGTTTGGGTTCCTCGTCACAGCAGTGTTGGCTTGCTCACCGGGAGACTGCATTTATTTATTTAAAGCTGCTTTGGAACAATGCACATTGTGAAAAGCGCTATATAAATAAACTTGAATTGAATTGGTCATTTCTGTTTATTAATTTAATTGTAGGGCTGCAACTAACGATTATTTTAATAATCGATTAATCTGTCGATTCTTTTTTCGATTAATCGATGAATCGGATAAAAAATAAAAACACGAAAAGCATTCATTTCCAACCCTTTATTCATAAACCGAACTAAAATCTTTAGAAAGTGCACAAACATGCTGCTTAATAAAATAAAAATGGACTAACACAAAAAACATACACATGTATGCTTTACATCTGCCAAATATATAGCCTATTTTTAAATAAAGTGCCACCTGAGCTGCAAGAACAATAAATAATTTATAAAAAATAAAGAACAATAGAAATCAGAAAATTTAACAAGATTTGTTTGAATGTCAGAACTTGTTCTCTACACTGCAGACGCACGCACACACTCGCAGATGCACACACTTTTGCAGACGCAGACGCACACACTCACAAACTCTCTCTCTCTCTCTCACACACACACACACACACACACACACACACACACACACACACACACACACACACACACACACACACACACTCTCTCTCAAGTTCACTTGAAGCTTATTCATTAAAATATTACCATCATTGTAGTAAGTGTAAGGTTCATTTATACACCACATTTAAACACAACTTAAGATGACCAAGTGCTATAAAAGAACTTTAAAATTAAATTAAAATGTACATCAAACCTATATGGGACAAAGCACAGAATATACACTGCAAAAATTCCTCTTCTAACTTAGTAGTTTTGTCCTGTTATCAGTTCAAATATCAAAAAAAATCTTAAATCACGATACATTTACTAGACACATGAAATAGCATAAGAAATTATGTCTTGTTTTCTGAAAAAACACCTCAAAATTATGTGATTGTTTGCTTAAAACAAGCAACATTATCTCCCAATGGGGTAAGAAAAATAATCTTAATGAGATATAATCTCAAACAGAAGTCTTAAGCATCACTTAATTTTCTCATGCCATTTTTCTTGTCTAGTAATCTTGATTTAAGATTTTTTTAGATATTTGGACTGGAAACGAGACAAAATTACTAATTAAGAAAAGCTTTTTTTGCAGTGTAGCTATACATTATAGATTTAAAAATGAATGGTCCAAAAAAGACGAGTGAATAAAAACGTGTATTTAGTCTTGCAATGTGCAAAGTAACTATACCACCCCTGCTTTACTACTGTTATTAACAAGCTAACGCTAACTTGTCATGCGTGTCAAACTTTATAACGAGTAAACACCAGCGCCAGGGACATTATGTTCCTCACTTCAAAACGGAGCAAAAGTAGGATTCTGTAGTGACTTAACCTGCTGTTAAACTCCCTTCCTCCTCATCAAAGACTCCAACATGTTGGCGTTTCATGTGCTGGACCATTGCCGTGGTGCTCCCGTGCCATGCTATGTCGCTTTAGCATATTTTACAGTTAACACTTTTCTGTTTATTTAGTGTGAAATGCTCCACACCTTGATAACTTGGGTCACGCGGATTTCTCTGCCTCCGCCATGTATCTTTCCTCCGCTCTTTTACTTTTATTTTTGCTCCGCCCTGTCTATGAGGCGCCGAACTCTGCTAGCATCAGTGCGCGAGAGAGACCGAGTGTGTTCACTCCGCTCCGCGCTCAAATAAAGTTTTATTTTTATAATCAAACGTCTCCGTGTCGCGCGACACAACGATAATGAAATTCATTGCCAACTCTTTTAGTAATCGATTTTTATCGATTTAATCGATTCGTTGTTGCAGCCCTAGACTACAGTAATCTAGAAGAGTCCTTTTTAACCGTGGTCGTCCGGACCCCTTCCCAGAATGTTTTTGATGTCTTTCTGGGTGCTTTATATAGGGAGACATCTAAAACATTCTGATAGGGGGGACCAAGGACCAGGGTTGTTGCTATTGGTAATCTAGTAACCAGTATTAAAAAAATGCAGAAACGACAAAGACGTCAGAAATTACCAAGCAGATGTGTTTCAATATCACATCATTCACAATAACAGTTTTTCGCAAAAAAAAGAAAAAGCCTCCAGTGATTGTAAAAACTTTTTTTGAATTAAGGGTTTTTATCGACATTTGTCGTTTCCATCACTTGTTTCAGATGTGAAGCTTCACAAAGCCCATAAAACAAGGGTGATGGAAACCCGGCTAGTGATTTGACCAATAAGTGATGATTTCAAATGGATGCATATAAATGAGGTTATCCAAACATTCATATAAAAAGAATAATATAAAGCTATTGTGTAACAATTGATAATGGTTCCATATTTAAATGTGCATACTGCATAGAATACCTCTCAAAACTTG
Organism: Triplophysa tibetana; assembly: GCA_008369825.1. Lineage (NCBI taxonomy): Eukaryota > Metazoa > Chordata > Actinopteri > Cypriniformes > Nemacheilidae > Triplophysa > Triplophysa tibetana. Next base: position 29,034,610 of record CM017897.1, read on the forward strand.
CAGCTTGGATGGATTCAGGGGAGGCTTCACAGGACTTTTATTTGTGGAACTCTCCTTTCCAGACACACTTGAGTTTTTTAAAGTTGCTGTCCCCCATAGTGCCACAGCCATCTCTTTGACAAAGAGAGAATCTTTGGCAGAGGAACAAATTTTCTTCCACACCTCCTCTCTAAGCCAAACATTTTCTCCTAAGTGGATCTTAAACAAAGAAAATGGTAAAAAAGAAAGACATTTAGGGGTAAATGTTTATTTAAGAGTAGCATAAAGTATCAAAAATGTAAAACGAACATGGACAATCTTTTTCAGCTAAAAGTGGAATATTTTTGAGGCTCTAGTTTTTTCACCTTTTACACCATTAGCAAAAGTCCAAGGAGATATACTGTATGTGACACAGTCTATAAAAAAACAAGTCATTCATGATCATAATGTAAAGAACATTCTGTCAAGATATCATCTTGGTATCTTTAGTATTGAATAAGATATTTCTGGGTCCCAGACTTAAATGATTGTGTGACCTGTCTTAAGTGAATGTAACTTGTCCAGAAATATCATAAAATATATCAGTGCCATTGTTTTGTCTCCAGATGCTTACCAGTAATGTATTCTTCTTAGGCATTTTTATAAAAGCGACATAAATAACTTAATTCAACTAAGTCATACTGTAAAACCGGGCCAAAGGGTCCCATCTTGGAAATAGGGTTAATAAAGATGTCCGTGCCATGAGCACGCCAGGCTCTTTAATACTTCATCTTTACATATAATGCCAATAAATACACCTGCTGTGGTTTGAAACTTCCCTGGTTGTCTGAATCGTATCCATACAGTCTATTTATTTGAGTGTGATTTAAAAAAATCGAATAAAATCACGTCAGTACAGTTTTTTAGACCTTTTAGCATGTATTGTTTTGTTCATCTGTCAAAAATCGTGTAAGGTGCTGACATGCTTTTCAATTAATGATGAACTGTGATTTACTTACTTTTTATTTTAGTTAGTTAAAATATTACTTTCCTTGAGTTACACAATGAAATAAATGTTACCGTTTTTATTTCCAGCTCTTCCTTTAAATAAGCAGTGTAGCAAAAATGTATTTTTAAGACTGTGAAAAATGTAAAACCAAATTACAATTTTTTCCATAAGTGTATAAAAAATGTAACTGGGAAGAAGTGACGTAAAAAAGAAATGCAGTGAAAATGTACATTGCCATTTTTTCTTTCATAAATTCCCCTGCTATTATCTGGCAGATCATCAGATGTTTGCCGTTCAGGTGTTCCCTTTTCGGGTAGGGGTGAGGAGGTTTCGCTGACTTCAAAAAATGAGCAATCTGAAAACAATGATAACACAGACAAATGAATTTAAGCCTTCAAACGCAATGTCCTAGTTTTGATCAATACAATAAAATTACTATTTGATGAAAAGTCTGTTCTTAGAGCCTGACAATAGAGGTAGGTGCAATGTCCTACAGTATTCTTAGGATATTTTTTTCACGGGTTTGGGACATACCCTTTAAAACGCTCAAACTCCTAAAAATGGGCACAAACTTCACAGACTTTAGCCATAAGGCCAGGGCAAAGACAGGTTTTTAAAATGATAAATGATATGGCCAACGAGATGCAATACAATTCGTTCATCGCTAAAAAGCAGGAAGTGTCTCATATATACAGCATATACTGAATGATTTGGATCAAACTTGAGTGCAGGTTTCTAAGAGCCACCATGTTGCGGCGGTGCTGTGATGCTCAGGCCCATGCTGCAAGCAATTCTATTCTTTAATTGATTATCACTGATTATTAAACTCTGTATCTTTTACCATGTGTTTTTGAGAAGGCCCTTTGAAGAACTTCATTGATGTTCTGCTGCAGTGTAGCATTAAGTTGCCTGTATGTAGTCAGCTCTGCGACAAGGTCCTTGTTGATCTTTTCTAATTCTGCATGTTTTTAATGATGTAGAGAACAAGAAAGAGTTCATAATTTTCTGCTATTGTTACTTCATTACATTTCATATTTACAAGACACTTGTTTTTTGTGAACATAGAAGACTTTTTAGAAGCTTTACCTTTTTTTACATAGAAGGCTTTTTCTTTTACGGTTGCAGTTTCTTCGTAACTTTCCACACCATCATGGCCAAAGATTTTTGAAATCCTTAGCCGTTTTGTCGGGTGGGCTAATTCCTCCTCCATCTCTTCACGGGCTTCTAAATTGAACCACGATTAATGTAAGTAGATTAAAGTGATACTCTTACGACAAGTAACCAAGGTTTTATTAGTGCTTATAAGTGTTGCCACCGTTAAGTTAGCTGAATACTTTATTAACTCGCCTTTTACAAGAAGTATTTGAGCTTTGTAATCTGCGTTTTCCCAGCGAACAATATAGAAAATGTCCTGAAGATAGTTTTTAGGGTCAAATTTTCTAATGTCCTCTGTTGGACCGATACGTTTGGTCCCATCTGAAAACCGCACATAGGCAAACATGTCTGAGGCTGAGGTCAAATGTCGTTATTTTAAATCGGACGCACGAGAGCCCTGCTCGCTCCCCGAAGTGTGTGTACTGCGCGCGCACGGTGTACACGTTACTCCTCTACTCATTAAGCTACATTGGCTCCCTATAGTCGCTCGCATCAAATTCAAGACTCTGCTCCTGGCCTACAAGACCACCACTGGTTTGGCACCACCTTATCTTCACTCACTACTGCAGACATATGTACCCGCCAGATCCCTACGCTCTGCAAACGAACGGCGTCTTGTGGTGCCATCCCATAAAGGTAGAAAATCTCTCTCGCGCACCTTCTCCGGATCTGTTCCACCTATGTGGAATGATCTGCCTGCTGCTACAAGATCTGCAGATTCTGTAGCAATCTTTAAGAAACGCCTGAAAACCCATCTCTTCCGCCAACATCTTACTGTTCTGTTCTGACTCAAGTTTCTTCTCTACTCTTTTCTTCTCTACTCTTTTCTTCTCTACGCTTTTCTTCTCTACTCTTCTCTACTCTAAAAAAAAAAAAAAAAAAATGTATGAATGAATGTTTCTGTATACTGTGTTTGGCTATATGAAACACGTCTTCTTTTTGATTGCACTTATGCTCTTGTTGTACTTATGCTGTCCTAATTGCTTCCATTACCTACCCCACTTGTAAGACGCTTTGGATAAAAGCGTCTGCTAAATGACTAAATGTAAATGTAAATGTAAATGTGTACTTAGAAATGAGTTAGTTAACTTTATTTTCATGAATGAAACTGAGATTGTTTTCAATTTACCCGGTTTCTTGGTTTTATTTCTTTGTATAGATACAAAAACGAAAACGACACCTGGAGCCTGGCAGTGAGTCCAGTATACCATTTAAAACCAGGCAAAGGCTTGAGAAGGCTGCTGAGGTGAGTTAGCTGTATATTTCTGTGTATTGCCTGATAACAATTTAATGATAAACATACTGTGAATAAAATAACAGTAGAATAGAATTTGTATAGTTAATTTGTTTTTGCCATGGTATGATTCTCTTCTGAAGTGCCATTGCAGATTAGGTATGCTCAAAGTGACCTATTCTATAATTGCAGTAAGGGTGCCCAGTCATGTGGATATACTGTCCAGCAGAGTTTATGCTGCGCTCAAGACACCTCAGATTTAGGATTTTTTACAACTCAACCTAGAAATAATTTCTGCATTGGCACTCTTTTAATGTTAGTAAAGCGTTTTTAATATTTTAATCTAAACTATCGGTAGGCCTACTGTTTAGCATATTGACAAAATGTTATATGCTTTCCAACTGGTAAGTTGCTTTGGATAAAATACTGCACTGCAGCAGATGTGCACTGGCCACACAATGTCTTTCCACTTAAATGGATACTCCACCTAAAAAAAAAGAATTATGTCATGAATTATTCCCCCTCAAGTTGATTCAAACTTGTATAAATTTAATTCTGTTGGACAATAAGAAAGATATTTGGAAGAAGATTTGCAACTGACAGTTAATTTTTTTTACTTTGGCAGTCAGTGGTGCCCCAGAACTGTTCGTTGAAAACATTCTTCCAAATATCTATCTATGTGTTCTGCAGAACAAAAAAATGTATACAGGTTTGGAACAATGTGATGGTAAGTAATTCATTTTTTTGGTTGAGTATCCCTTTAAGTCTCCTAAAATGTATGAATGTCTTTCATAAAATCTATAAAAACAATGATTAGAGTAGGAAAAACACAAAATGTGTTTCATGTGCATTACAATTATTAAACAACAGATGTAGTTTACACTTAATTTAGTGGAACATGTTTCTATTCAATGTGATGTGAACTATGCATTCACTTGTGTTAAGAATGTTGTCTCAATATGATGGAGTCAGCTGACTTGAGAGAATTTGTCTGGAATCTTGCCAATAGTGTCAAGACATATTACTGTATTTTCAGAGATGAGATGTTGTGAATACATTCATTTTTTCCATACCAAAATGTTTAATTTTGACTTTTTACATAGTTCAAAAGAACACAATGGATTTTGTTTGATCCTTGTGTTTTTATTAAGGGTACATGTCCTGGTGAGTGTTAAAGAAGACTAATAAGCTGTTATAGTTGTTTAGTATACTGTACACATCTATGGTGATCCATTAGTATTTGTATAAATGTCTTTTAAGTTGTGTGAATGAAAGCTTAAGACAAAAAAAGTATGTGTATAGGATTAAAGGGCAGGACAAGATAAACAAGTTAAAAGTTGAATGGGGGTATGTACGTTTCAATTTATCACATTTTATTAGTGCTGCACACTCTTTATGCAATTAGTTTCAGTCTCTGCTGTATGAAACTAAACATGACAGTTATTGATTGTACGGTATGTCTGTGTTACTTTTACATTTGTATACTATTCTGAAATAATGTAAATTAATACTGAATCAGAAAATTGAAAGCTGACTATTTGTGAGCTATCTTGTTTTTATATCTAAGTATAAATGTAATTTATTCAATAAGCAACATTTCAAAGCTTGCAACAGATGTAGTTGTATTTTTCCATTTAACCCTCTGACTAGAATTTGCTAAATCATACTCTTGGCATTTTATCATCCAGCTTGAGGTCTTAACCTAGGTAGCGTTTTAAACAGCACTGAAGTCATTTCTATCTGTGCTGGACTCTAATGTGCTGCTTTTTAGTCACTATTTCGTCCAAGTAATCCATTTCAAAATATTTATCCAATATGTTTTAATAAAATGTAATTTTCAATAAAATTAATGTTTACAGAATTATATTTTTGTCTATAAAAAGTAAATGGAAATATGCACTTTTATATTAAAATATCTTTAATATCATGACAAACATTTTTGACAAGTGTGTCTTTTTTACATTTATTGTATACAACCTGAATCCAGCTTCTTATTCGCAGTCTCTTATTGACGCTATCCGTTCCACCTTAAAAACGCGAAGCATCCGCTTTTCCAGTTTCTTATTCACGGTTAGCTTAGGGACCATCTCGCGTTTCTCTTCTTTTACGTTTTAAAAAAAAAACGTTTGTGTGCGTGCGTGCGTGTGTGTATGTGAGTGTGTGCGTGTGTGTATGTGAGTGTGTGCGTGTGTGTTAGAGAGGGAGAGAGAGCACAAAAGATGGGCTGCTGCTTGCTGTCTAAGTCATGACATGCTGAAGGGCCCTTGAGATGACCGTGAACTTCACGTGGAACCTCCAGCCTATCAGCCATGAATATTAATCGCATCCAAAAGTACCTCCATGTTTGAAAGTGCAATATTCTAGTGCAGAGCATGCAATACGGTTTATGCATAATTAAGTCAATTACGTGTATATTTGTAAAAAGCATTGTATACACAGTTTTGTTATACTTTGCACATATATAATTAACTGTCCCTCTTACCTCTTATGTAAACTAATTATTTTCTTCATTGATGTATTTTATTTTTATTCTATATATTTATTTTTTTCCATTTCCTGTGTTTGTCTAAACTGTATTCTTTCATTCTGAGCTCCTGAAACCATAACACGTTTCTTGTTTGTGTTGCTCAATTTGAAAATAAAGCTTATTCGAATTTTTTTCTGATCAATTGCTCTCATGCAATTTCTTATCCTCTTTTTGGTCTTAGCCAGTGCGTTATACACACATTATATTACAAATTATATTATATCTATTACATGTATATAGATTTATGTAAACTTTGTCACTTGTTATATGTACAGAAAATGTCTAATGTCAGAACTGTGTTTTTGTACAAGTATGTCTTTGATGGTGCGTTAAAAGTTCCACAGCTAGGTTATACCTTGTCTTGATATCTAACGTCATGCACGAAAACAGACAGTTTTACTGTAGCAATTTTAAGTTATGGACCCCTGAAGTTGCCATATCTCACAATACTGTTCAATGGACAGTTGCAGTTATTGGACATTTTGAGGTGCAACATCACAAAAACCTTTAAAGGTGCGTTGAAAGTTCCACATAGGGGTTATTCCCAGTATGCTTGACTACCATCTAGTCAAAAAGAAGACATTTTTACTTTAGCATTTTTAAGTTATGGACCCCTGAAGTTGCCATATCTCACAAAACGGTACAATGGCGGTTGCACTTTTGCCACATTATGGGGTGCCATATCTCAACTGTCTTTGAGGATGTGTTAAATGTTCCACAGCTACCAACTTGCAAGAAATCAGACTCCTAGTTTTAGAGTTGATTGTGCAGGAGATAAGGTGATTTCGTCAATGCCCAAGGTGCTGAAATGGCTATTAAGAATTAGAATTCCTCAAAAAAAATGCAATATCAATAACATTTATTCTTGTATTCATTATTCACAAATAAAGTTTCTCTGCCAGATATTGTCCTATCCTAACGACCATACATTCATTCAAGGCGTAATTTGTAAAATAAAAATGTAAAAATAAAAAAATTACCCATTAGACTAATTTTGTTGTCCAGGGTCACAATTAAGTTCTTAAACACTTTACAGTCTTTATTTCTAAATATGTGAAATGCAGTAGAATCATCTTTAAGCATCTAAATCACATTGATTTCTTATTTTTTTATATTAACATTAGTGACTTAACAGTAGGTTTAACAACGCGGCCCCTTTAAGAACTGCCGCCCTAAGCAGGTCTACTGCGCTTCCTATTTTCATAACTCTTTATATTCATTTAATGCTTCAGAATACAAAATGTGTTTTCTGGCATAATCTTGCCTGCTTTTGCATTAACCATTGACATTGGCCCATTGAAGAGTACTGTAAGATATGCCAACTTCAGGGGTCCATAACTCCAAAATGCTACAGTAAAAATGTCTGCTTTTTTTGGCAAGATGGCAGTCATAATACTGGGTATAACTCCAAAGAAAGTCGAGATATGGCACCCCAAAATGTCCCAAAAGTTTATTGGCCATCGTACTGTTTTGTGACATATGCCGATTTCATGGGTCAATAACCCCAAAATGCTACAGTAAAACTCTCTGTTTTCTTGGATAACAGTAAATATCAAGACAAGGTATAACCTAGCTTTAGATCTTTTAACGCACAATCAAAGACATACTTGTACAAAAACACAGTTTTGACAGTAAACATTTTCTGTACACACAACAAGTGACACAGTTTACATAAATCTATATACATGTAAGTACATAGTAATATAATGTGTGTATAACGCACTGGTTAAGACCAAAAAGAGTATAATAAATTGTATAAGAGCAATTGATCAGAAAAAAATTTGAATAAGCTTTATTTTCAAATTGAGCAACACAGACAAGAAACGTGTTATGGTTTCACGAGCTCAGAATGAAAACATACAGTATAGACAAACACAGGAAATGGAAAAATTATATAGAATAAAAATAAAATACATCAATGAAGAAAATAATCAGTTTACATAAGAGGTAAGAGGGACAGTTAATTATATATATGCAAAGTATAACAAAACTGTGTATACTATGCTTTTTACAAACATACACGTAATTTACTTATTAATGCATAAACCGTATTGCATGCTCTGCACTAGAATATTTCACTTTCAAACATGGAGGTACTTTTGGATGTGATTAATATTCATGGTGGAGATAGGCTGCCTAAAACACTGTTCTATCAAAGTAATATTGAGGATGGTAAGGGGAGTGGGTGATGGAGGTTCCACGTTAAGTTCACGGTCATCTCAAGGGCCATTCAGCATGTCATGACTTAGACAGCAAGCAGCAGCCCATCCTCTGTGCACTCCCTCTCTCTCTGTGCTCTCTCTCTCTCTCTCACACACACACACACGCACGCACTCACATACAGACACACACATGCCCACACACACAGACACACACACACACACATGCCCACACACACACACACAAAAAAGTTTTAAGAAGAGAAACGCGAGATGGTCCCTAAGCTAAGCGTGAATAAGAATCTGGAAAAGCGGATGCTTCGCGTTTTTAAGGTGGAACGGATAGCGTCAATAAGAGACTGCGAATAAGAAGCTGGATTCAGCCTCGTCTTCATGGGTGAGTTTCTTCAGTTTTGTTGTTGCTTATTTGGTTGTTGGTTGTCTGACAAAGACTCTGATTGCATTGGCTGTGTTGATTGTATCTTAAAATGTTTTACATCGTTCGAATCACAAGAATCTCAGCTTTTTAAAGATATGTGATATGTTTAGGTTTTTTTTCTAAGTTGTTGTATTTCCCGATGTTATCAACCAAAACACGCAGTGTACCTCAAACGGCACAGCCGAATGCTAACAGGACAATAAATACTTTAAATCGGCTCTTAGTGTTAAAAAGTCTTCTTTTGAACTTTAGCTGAGCACAAACCCATATAATGATATTGTTAAATCCATGCTTTTAACCATGTGACATGTCGCATTCTGGGAAAGAAGAATTATAAATAAATGTCTCTTACTGCACTGATGACCGCAAACAAGACTTAATAAAAGATAACTTTGACGAGGAGCGCTCTTCACTCCATCGCTTTTGTTACCGATCAGATGAGCTGTCTTATATTTCGCTGCACTATTACTGTCGTTTTCATCTAAAGGGGCAAAGTAAACATTCAAGAAACCCGGACTTTCTAACTGGTTGTTTACAAGAACAATAATCTACTGCTGCTGCTTACTCACCTTCAACATAATAAGCATGTTGATCTGTGATGGTGTGATGATAAATGTGTATTGCGCTGCACACAGGAGTTTCCTCGGGCATGGATGTTTGTCCCAGAGGGAACTGAAGTAGTTGGTTAGTTTTGCTGTAAGATTAATTTCATGTTTTTCTCTTTCTACTTTATTTCTCCTTTTTGCGCACCACCATCACTTTTTGAACACCAACGAGCCAAACAGAATTCTCGACATATGAAAGCATAACACAAAGATGCGTTTCATGACGTATTGGTGCAAATTGTGAAGTGATTTTGATTGGAGCATCAATTACATCAGTCAGGAACATTTTCCAATAGTTTCTTGTTATTTATAGTCAACCATCTATATAAATTGTCAATCAATGATGTAAGGACAGCTCCCATTTCCTTAGCCATGTTAATCCGGCCCTGCTTGCAAAGTAAACTACTGTCGACTCTTCTGCGTACACGCATGTATTGACACAAACACATTGTGACATATTGCAATACCTCTCAGGGCCTACAGGGGTCAGGTCTTCTTCCACTGCCTTAAATCGATGCTCTCAGGACATGGTTGTCATCTGGTGGTTAAACTAATTACTGCAAGAAATGGAAGGAGCATGCGTGACCTGCGCGTACTTGAGGTCACACAAATCCGGCGGTGCTCCTGCAGCACCTACATCATCACAATGATGGTGGTTTGGTGAAAAGTCAAGATTTCTTCAACATTAATTGCGCTGTACAGATATTTTTACTCATGATAACATTCCGGTCATATTCAATATTGACGCCAAAACGTTGCTTTTTCATCTCATATTCTCTGCAAATCCAGCATCACATTGTGCCTTGTTTACAAAGGAATCCACAGTGAAATGAAACGAACAAACACTCAATGTTTTACCCACGTGAGCTTGAACGTCTTTAAAAATAAACGTCAACCACGCATTACTTATATCAGAATAAGAAGGAAGCGACTGTTCTTCCACCACCAGGCACTGCACGATGTTGCATGTTTGTCGCTTGGTCTCTCTTGGAAATCCTTATTTTTGCACATATGACACTGGGTTAGCCGCTTTCAAGAGCCCGTCGCTTAATTGACAGGGCTGCCAGATCTTCAGAGAAAAAAATAAGCAAAACAAGACAAAAATTAACTAATAAAATACTAATTATTTATACATTTTATAAGATAAAAAACATTTATTAAGACCTAAGTGTCGAGGCTTTTTGATCTAAGACCAAACAACAAGTATAAAAGCGCTTACTAATAAAGAACATGGCAACATTGAGAGAGCAGAGGTGCAGAGATGTTGCTATGGTTACCAGTTTGTCAATCATCCCAAATGCAGGAGTGTGTAGTATGTGTACATAGCTTAAGTCTTTTACTAACAAGTGGGCAAGGCTAGAGAAGCAGTCATTGATGTTCTTCAGTGGAGGCGGTGCTCAACCTATAGTAAAGATTTCGGAACCTGGTGTTCGCTGGGCCTGTGCCAATAACAGTTGTCCTTTCAGTATCAAAGACGTCTTCAGTTCAGGATGTTTGCTTTAATACTATATGGGGTGTTTATATAACAAAAGCTCAGGTTAAAATAGATACCTTAATTCATGATACCTTAAATATATCGTCAGGAGGCAAAGATACTTTCATGTTGCCTGTATCTGTATTTTGAAATAAAAAAACATGGAACCTGTGGACTTGCATTTTATGAATGACAAAAGATCACGATTTCAGGTACTGGAAAAATCAACGAATCAATGATAAAACACTTTTGCATGCAGTATTTGTGAATTTTGCCTCTTATTCATTAATAACTCTCACTGGGTCCTATAGACGTGACTCTACAGTACTGAAATTGCATAAATTGTTTTAACTGCAAAACTTCCAGCTTCTGGTGGAAATGATCAAAAGCCTTATAAATGACCATTTCAAGACATGTTCCCAGATAGCACAGGTTCGTCTGTAAGATGTCTGCTTAAGATCTCAAAATGACCAAGTCCGTATTCATGCAAAATCTTACCGCAAAGAGTTGCTCCTAGAGACAAAATTTTAAGAAAATTTGTAGAAATGTGGGCGTTTCCCCTTACAATTACAGAAAAGATCCTAGTAAAGAAAAAAGTAATTCATAAAGGATCTTATCCCTTAAAATAGCTCTTATAAGGTCCAACATTTAGGAGTAGCGAGGACGACTTTTAAGAGACTAAAGGGTTTCTTTAGTAGCAGAGAAAATTTACGAAACACGAAAAGTGAGAAGAAATGTGTTGCAATGCATGACAATTTCCATATTACTTTTAAGGTTTATCAGATTTTTTTATTATTTTGTTTGTGTGTGTGTGTTCAATTTTAGATTATCTTGGTTTAGGTTTTCTTCTATAGCTGATTCGATGCAATGCAAATTGTAAAAGAGCTATAAAATACCATTACATGAAATAGAATGACAGTGAGTTAATAAGACACAGCACATTTGATCTTTGTGAGCGATCCTTTTAGAGACACGCTTACATCTCCAAAACAGCGCAGAAATGCCATAGCACCAGAAATCGAAGAAATCTCTACATGAACATATTCAGCAACAGGAGAAGTGCAGCTATGCAGCAGAGATGATTTGGTTCTGTCACAACCTTCTATGGGGATCACACAAACACTTACAGCACTTACCGTATTTTCCGCACTATAAGGCGCATCGATTATAAGGCGCACCTTCAATGAATGGCCTATTTTAGAACTGTTTTCATATGTAGGGCGCACCGGATTATAAGGTGCATAGAATAGAAGATACTGCGTTTGACTGGGTTTGCGTTATGCATCCACTAGATGGAGCTGTGCTGGCGCAGGTCATCTTCTTGCTTCCTCCACTTCCGTACCATTGATTCATTAATGTTGAATTCTCTCGCTGCTGCTCTATTCTCATATTCTACTGTGTGACCAACAGCCTTGAGCTTGAACTCTGCGTCATAAGCGTGTCTCTTCATAGGTGCCATTTTGGGGTCTTTATACAGACACAAATGGTGTGGGACTGTGAGTAAGCACAGTACCGGTGTTTACTGACTACAGTAGCCGTAATGCTGCCAGCGGTGCGGCTTCGTAGTTTACCAGTCGCACTGAAACATTTTTTTATTATTAAATTGTTTTTATTGGTTTTTCATACTGAAACATTTTGACCAAGCGCCTTGATCCATATATAAGTAGGGATGGGTACCGAAACTCGGTACTTTATCGGTCTCGGGGCTAAATTATGAAAGACCGAAGTATCGATAAGCTCTGACGTTAACGGTTCTGCTGTCGGTCCTGGAGAATTTAAGAACAACATTTCCTATTTATTATTGATAAATAAACGTTAACTAGCATATTTTAATTGACCAACCATTTCTAATTTGCGATAATATTTAAGACATCTACCTGCATTTTCGTTATTCGCATTCTCGCACGCGAAATGTCCGTCTGTGCCACACTACACAGAGCTCGCGCGCACACAAAACGAAAGCTCGCGCTTAATAGTGACGATGGCGGCGAGAATCAAACGGTCTAAAGTATGGTTACATTTCACCCGAGTGGATGCAGACAATGCTCGTTGCAACAAGTGCAACAAGATTTTTGCTTGGAAGAGCGGAAACACAAGCAATCTGGCAAAACATCTTTCATAAGTGCATTATGTGGAGACAGAGAAATGCGAAGTTTTTGACTGCCTAGCTACTAGTTCATCATCCACGTATGCTAGCCTAGCATTCTCCCTAAATAACACCAACATAAACATTGCATAAGCTTTCTTTAAATTAGTATGTAATAATTTAATAAACACACATCACATAAAAATAGCCTACATATAAATCTTTAGAGTATTTTTATCTGCAGTAGCCTAAATAAATCTTAAACATTAAAATTGCTTTCACAGTACTGCATTTAAAATGGATGAATAATAATAAATTATGCTTAAGAAATTATAAAGCAGATCTTACCTAAAAATTTATTTGTAGTGATTAAATACATAAACTTTTTTTGTGCGTGTACATTGCAAGAGGTTCCAAACCTACAAATTTTAAGCCCAAACATGTTACACTGCACAGCCAGGACAAGACCATGATTTGAAATGACATCTGGGCATCTGATAGCAAGGATTTAAAAGTATAAAGTGTCTAAGGCATGAACCTGACAGGGCCTGTTGCTGATGCATGTGCTACACTACACACATCATCACAAAAGAGAAGATCTCCAGCCACAACACATATTGGAGTACCATTTCTTTATTATTATTAAACAACAACAAACATAAACACAAACAAACTTGGGCACACATGCATTTATTTTAATTCTCTATGAATGATAGGCAGGTATCAGTCATCTTTTACCTGCATTAAGATACGTTATGTCAGTAAAGAATGTTTTAAATAGTGAAAACAACTCCAGCTTTAGTTTCATCTTTCATAAAAAACACAACAAAAAGTACCGATAAGAGTACCGTTAAAGTACCGGACCGATAAGTGGTATCGATAAAAGTAGTAATACCGTTAAAACCTTAACGATACCCATCCCTATATATAAGGTGCTCTGGATTATAAGGCGCACTGTCGTTTTTTGAGAAAACTAAAGGCTTTTAAGTGCACCTTATAGTGCGGAAAATACGGTACACAAACTTATTGTGTCACTGTTAATTTTCTATCAAATACATTGAAACTAACAACATGGTAAATAATAAAGAATATATATATTTTTTTCGTGCTTGTGTGTGTGTGCGCATGAGTGCGTGTGAGTACAGTAAAACAGAAAAAGGATGTTAATTTCAACTAACAATCCTAAAAGCGCTATTATTTCCCTTTTTTTTGCCAACCAACCAATCACAGTCTTTAAAAGACTGTGTCATGCATAGCAATGGAGTAAGCCCCGCCTCCACACTAAGATAAAAGTGTTTGTCTTTTCCTTGCTCAAAGTTTCTCCCAGATTGGTCCTGAATCGCTTTTCAGATAAGATTCCCACGTAGAAGTTTTTAAGCTAAATTGAAAGCTTTCTTAGAGGATTCATGGAAGCTTTAAGAATACAGACCCTGATGTTCATTCTCTTTCAACAGGTGCAGTGTTGTTGACTTAAAGGGATCATTTGACGAGGCTAAAACAAATATTATTGTTCGCTTTGGATGTAATATAATGTGTATACACGATTTAAGGTTGATAAACGCTGTATTTTGCACATACTGTGCATGTTTGTATCTCCTCTTTGCTCCGCCTCTCTGAAAGTCGCTGATATTTTACAAAGCTCATCGCTCTGAAAAGTGAGGTGTGCTGCGATTGCCCAGGTCACTAGTGCGTAGTGATTGGTGGAATACTGCACGGAAATGTAACGCCTCTTAACATATTCATGGCTGCGACGGTACAATGACATTTACAAGACCGCCCACATTACTTGTGTTTAGATTTGGGCGGTCTTAGTCAAATCGTGTTATGAACTGACGTGGATTCGCCGGGATGTGGTTACACGAGGCGTTTCAGGCAGGTCTGGGTGAGCATTGGCTTCTAGATAAAATACATCTTTTGATCCGAGAGTTACATTTTTACCATTTTACGTGTCTAATACATGCATGGGCAACTTATAAAAGGAACCAAAGACACAGAAAAACACATATTTCTGGCGAATCACCCCTTAAATCACATTTGTATGTTGTGGCAAATTTGCTGTAAGAGATAATTCACCCCAAAATGAAAATTCTGTCATCATTTAATCACCCTCAAATTGTCCCAAACCTCCATACATAATCTTTGTTATGTAGAACACAAAAGAAGATATTTTTAAAACGCTTGAAAACTAAACAGTTCTGGTGCACCATTGACTACCATTGTAGATTTTGTCTGCTATTATAGTAGTCAATGGTGCCCTAGAACAGTTGGTTAAAAACATTCTTCCAAATATCTTCTTGGTGATCAACTATATTTATGCAGGTTTGGAACAATCTTAGGACGAGTAGATGATGCCAGAATGCTCATCTTTGGGTGAACTAATTCACCCAAAAAATAATATTCTGTCATCATTTACTCATCCTCTGATTGTTCTAAACCTGTATACATTTCTTTCTTCTGCAAAACACATCTACTGTATATAAAACATCTGAGCTATGAACACAAAACTAACTGAGAAAGCAAAATTCTGAAGACTGGAGACGGGACAGATATATAAACACATCAGATATATATATATATGACTCATATTTTCTCACTTTTCATTTCGCTTAAATGCATTTCATGCCCTATTTATTTAATCCTCCCTAATGTCATGATGTGTTGAACTGTTCCATGAGAATTTTTTTCATTTGGTCTGTAATCCTCCATTAGATGAATTGAAATGTGTGAATAATGATGAACATGCTGGTGTGAATAACATTTGTGTTGAATCAACTGCACATTACATATCGACTTATCACAATACAGTCAAGAACACAAATCACACAACAAATGTAAGAGCGTAAGACAATAGCAGAATCCTCTACTGTATGTGTTTACAGTACGTATAGCTCTCAGAACAAAACTCTTACTAGAATTAGTTCAATTCAATCAGATTTGATTTTATAGCACTCAGACACATGCACATTGCACAGTTAGCATTCATAGAAAGAATTATTCTGGGTCTTTATGATTTGAGTCTGACTAATGTTATAAAGAAATTCAAGTATTAAACCTGATTCCACATAGGTAGTCTTAGTCTATACCTACAGCCAGACGGAAGATCTGGATTATTTGTGCTCTCCAAATCAGAGCCAAGATGACAAGAAGTATTCTTTCTACAACTTGTTGACTGTAAAATATATGAAATGATACAGTATGTTAGGGCAAAGCTGTATGCTGTAAAACCAGTTTTGTTTGTTTACTGTTCTTAAGAAAAACACCCAAATTCCCAAAAAGATTGAAAAACAACTTCATAAGCAGCAGAAGATACAACAACATGAATCACAGTTCACACCTGTCCTCTCTCATAATGCCAAATACTCTTTAAATTTAGAGATCTGCACCTCCAGATTAAAACCTCCACCATGAGAAGCTGGAGTGCAGATCTTTAAGCGTAACTGGTATTATGAAAGAGGACATGTGTGAACTGTCATTCATGTTGTCGTCTCTTCTGCTGTTTTTAAAGATGTATGACATCAGATTTTTATCACCAGGACTTAAATAAAAAAAAATCTGAATTTATAACCTCAAATTTGATTGTCCTTTTCTTACATAATGTCTTCGTTGTTGTTTGGTTATTATCTTTTCTTTATAGCCCCTCTTAAAGGACTCATGGGACGAGCACTTTCAACAAGTCGGTATGATTTATTATGGTCTTGATGAAATGTCTGGAACATATTTTGTTTGAAGACTAAGTAGCATATGACTTTTTATGGAGTGTCCAACGACAAGTTTATGTACATACAAGGTGTAAAAACACTATTTTGTCATAATAATAGCCAGTTATTCTTACCTTACTCTCTGACTGACTCTCAAATGATTCGTTCCGCGATTCATCCGTCTAGTCCCCTCCTACCCACTATCCTTGTGTCATGTGATTGGTCAGATGGTGTAGTCTGTTGTGATTTGTCAAACGCGTTCATCAAGTGTCGCAAATGGAACGCCTATCATCATTATGGTTTACAGGTGGTAGGATGTCATATATATTATATGTGTAGCTAGAGATGGCGGCGATTTTACCTTACCAGTTTGAGCCAGAGTCTGACGAAGAAACATCCGAAGACGCTAATTCACAACAAACTTGTGGATTAGCCAAACATTGCAGGTTTGTTGAAGTTTCAACATTGTTCAGCATTAATTGTGGGTGCAAAAGTGATATTGACCATTTTAACATTGACTCAATGCTTGTCTACTATTGAGATAATCAATGTTTAGAATTTTGTTCTGTTGGTATTTTTTATGGTTTTTGGTACTTAAAAACAACAGCTACAGTTGGTTTAATGGTAAATATAAGGTATTAGGATAGACAGTTTTGTTAAGGTTGGTCCAAAGTTTCTTTTTTTTTCAGAGATAAAATCTGTATGACCCGCTCCTGTCTTTGAAGAATGTATTATAATCCAAAGTGTTTGTCTTTCATTTTGTTTCTGTGCAAAACAACCAGTCGACTGTGACTGTAACACAAAAGATCTCTTTCTGTGCTGATAATCACAGACATTGTTCTGTTCATTTGAAGTCAGATTATCATGAACTTTGCTCTTGTGTTTGATCATCAGAAGTGTGTGAGATGTTTATTTCTGTGGACCTTCAGTTGGAGATCGGTTTCAAACCAGTTCCTTTACCAACTGCTGTTTCAGATCCATCTATCTTGAGTTGTTAGTATTTCCTGTAGCTCAGAGGATTGCACATACATATGTTTAAATGTATAGGGTAATGCAATGTGTAAGTCGCTTTGGTTAAAAGCATCTCCCAATTGCATAAATGTAAATGTAGTATGACAGGTTTAAGTCTAAAAACACTTATTTGCTGTTTATTAGTTTACTTCACAAGTCATATTTTGCAACAGTAAACTTTATTACTCAGGTTAGGCCGCACGTTTGAACTATGACCTCAGACAGATTTGATAATGTGACTCCCTAAAGTTTTGATCACCAGTATTTATGTGCTGTTTACTGTTTAGTGTCGTTGAATGTTACAAATGCTACAAATGTGACTCTAACTTGTGAATTATCCCTTTAACTCAGTGAAACAATAAGATGATCTGTTCAGATGACTTTTCTTACAGTAATGTTTCTCCTTTACTGAACACAAAGTGACCACAACCTTGCGTTGTTAACGCAATGCTCTTACCACTGAGCTACAGGAAAGCATGACTATTGCTTACTATTGCATCATGACTATTCCTTACCATATTAGATAGCCCTTGTTTCAAGTAATAAACACACAAATCACTCCCTGTCAGTTTGTGATATCAGTTGAAAATGATTCTTTGTGCAGCACTAGTTTAAGTCAGTATCAGACTCATGACTGATATCATCTCAGCATCATTTCAGAATGAAAACATCATCTGAGCTCTAGAAACTGTCTGAGATGTTTTTCTTCTCGTCCAACAGAAGGGTTGGAGTCACTGGTGGAAGATGGTGTCTGTAAAAGAGATCCTGGTAGACTCACTGAAAGATCTGAAAGAAGCTGAACTCAAAGCGTTTCAGTGGCACCTGAAGGAGGCTAGTGATATTAAAGTTTGTGAACTGGAGAAAGCAGATGTCTTCGATACAGTAGATAAGATGGTGGAGCGTGAGACTCAAGAAGAAGCTGTGAAGATCACACTGAAGATCCTGAGGAAGATAAACCAGAACCAGCTGGCTGAAGAATTAGCGAACAAACACAAAGAAGGTAAAGAAAGAGTTTCATCTGATGTGATGAGTCTGTTATTCTCTCTCCTTTATTTGACTGTGAAGCTGTTGATTGTGATTAAAGTGAGTTCAGAAACAGACTGAAGAACATCTTAAAACAGAAACATGAGCGCTTATTGAATGGTGATGTAGAGACTGAACTGTATCAGTCTGAATAATGTTGAAACTGATCTCTACATGCTGGAGAACGAGACTGATGGAGCAGTGACATCACACATACACACATCACATTATTCTTCTGTCCCATCTTCAGTCCACACAACCAGTTTCCCTCAGATCACATACAGTAAAGAATAACGACCCTCAGAGGACTCAGATCTGGATTAAACACACACATGAGCCACAACTGAGCCAAATCTCAGCCGAGAAATAACTTATAACTGGACCAGAACAAACTGAAATGAATTCTCTTTCAGCAACAGATGTGTTTCACTCAAGCCATTCTCACAACTCTCAGAAAAGATACATGTATGAAAGAAATATTTAAGTTTAATTTCAATGTAAGATTCATTCTAATAAAATAAAGTTAAAACTAAAGCAGAGACAGCTGACTAAACAGCTATAGACTATAGGTGCAGCCTACTTCTATTGTCCACGACTACAATGCAAGTTTGAGTTGTCTTAAATGACATCTCGTGTGGTTCTGTGTGATTTGGACGACTTCAAGTTTACGCCCCAGTCTTTAAGTCCACTCGTTTAAAAGGATAATTCACCTGAAACTCATTTACTCATCCTCAGATTGTTCAAAACCAAACCTGTATACATTTCTTTATTCTGCAAAACACAAAGAAGAGATTTGGAAGAATGTCAGTAAGCAAACAGATCTCATGTTAGTATTTATTTTCTCTTCTATGGTAGTCAATTAGTACTTTTATTTTAAGACTGTTCCGGACACTCTTCCAAATATATTCCTTTGTTCCTGCGCTTTCCGTCAGGTGGTTCTTGCCTTCCACATGGTGCATTAAAATAATTTTTATTCACAGCTAGCCCTGCATTAAAGGATTACTTATTATAAGACCGTACAGAAGAAGTGCTTTTTGTGTACATGTGGTTTCAATTGTCTCAATATTTTTCGTAAATTCAGAATACATTTAAAAACAAATGTTTTGTTGAATGATGATTTGTTCTTAAAACAGTTCGTATTCACATTTCAAACACAAACTTAATATGCAAGCTGTGAATGAGACCCAATGACTTGATCCCACCTCTGATCTATTGTATATAAAACATCTGAACAATAAACACAAAACTAACTGAGCAAGAAAGATTCTAAAGACTGGAGACGGGACAGATATATAAACGCATCACATATTTAGATATATATGACTCATATTTTCACACTTTTCCTTCGCTTAAATACATTTCATGCCCTATTTATTGAAATCCACCTAATGTTATGATGTGTTGAACTGTTCCATGTGAGATTTGTTTCATTTGGTCTGTAATCCTCCATTAGATGAACTTAAATGTGTGAATAATGATGAACATGCTGATGTGAATAACGTTTGTGTTGAATCATTTCTCTTTTATTCTGGTCAGTTATAATAACAGAGACTTTAGGACTGCAAGAGTTTTTGAGAAGTCATAAGATCTACATGAAGGAGAATTCAAAACATATTTTTGAGGGTAAGAAGGAAAATGAAGCCGATCTGAATGAGATTTACACCGATGTGTTCATCACAGAGGGAGATATGCAAGAAGTCAACTGTGAACGTGAGATTCTGAAGATTGATGATGCCTTCAAAAACACAACCAAGACATCACAGGACAAACACATCAAATGCAATGAGATATTTCAGTCACTGAGAAACAAGAAGAAGATTATTCTGACCAAAGGCGTCGCTGGAATTGGTAAAACAGTCTCTGTGCAGAAGCTCATTCTGGATTGGGCCGAGGGAACAGCCAATCAGGACGTAGACGCCATGTTTCTGTTTCCATTCAGAGAGATGAACCAGATTAAAGACAAACAAATCAGTTTTCATGAGTTTCTGCAGGAATTTTATCCTAAAATAAAGAAACTGGAGAAAACAACTGTAATAAAGTTAACAGAGGAATGTAATGTGGCGTTTATCTTTGATGGATTTGATGAGAGTCGCCTGAGTTTGGATTTTAAATGCAGAAAACTGAGTGTTGAGGAAAGATCACCTGTAGATGAAATGATTATAAATCTGATCAGAGGAGATCTGCTTCCATCATCTGTCATCTGGATCACATCAAGACCAGCAGCAGCCAATCAAATTCCTTCTAAGTTTGTAGGTTTGTTCACTGAGGTGAGAGGATTCACAGACCAGCAGAAAGAGGAATACTTCAGAAAGAGAATCAAAGATAAGAGTCAAGCTGATGATATGATCAAACACATCAAGAGATCTCGTAGTCTCTACATCATGTGTCACATCCCCGTCTTCTGTTGGATCACAGCTACAGTACTTCATGATATTCTCATCCAGAAGAAGAAAGAAAACATTGACACGACGCTCACTGAGATGTACATTCACTTTCTGCTGATTCAGATGAACATGAAGAACCAGAAGTATAATGAGAAAGATGAAGAAGACTATATAAAGCTCTTAGAATCCAATCAAACCACCATTCTGAAGTTGGCCAAGTTGGCGTTTGAGCAGCTGAAGAAAGAGAACATCATCTTCTATGAGAAAGATCTTAAAGAATGTGATATTGATGTGAGTGAAGATTCAGAGTTCTCAGGAATGATCGCTGAGATCTTTAAGACAGAATCTGTTCTTCACAAGACAAAAGTCTTCAGCTTTATTCATCTGAGCGTTCAAGAGTTTCTGGCCGCGCTGCACGTCTTCATCTGCTACATGACCAACAACATGAAGGACCTTGAGTTTTTCATCACACCTGAACAAGACACAAAGATTTCTCTTCATGACATTCTGAAGAAGGCCATTGATAAAGCCAAAGAGAGTAAGAGAGGACATCTGGATCTGTTTTTACGCTTTCTGATGGGCCTTTCACTGGAGTCTAGTCAGAAGCTTCTCGAAGGTCTGCTCACACGCACTGAAGACACCAGAGACAGCATCACAGAAACAACTCAACACATTACACGATTACAGGACGAGAGGATCTCAGATGAAGATTCAGTGAACCTGTTTTACTGTCTACTGGAGCTGAAGGATCAGTCATTATACCAGAGAATCCAGAAATACTTACATCCAGATGATTCAGATTCAGTCATATATCTCTCAGATTCAATGTGTACACTGATGATCTATGTGCTGCTCATGTCAGAGAACGTGCTGGATGAGTTCAACATGAACAGATATGATGTATGGGATAAGAAGAGACTCGTTCCAGCTGTGAGATGTTGTAGACGAGCGCTGTGAGTTCATTCAGTGTTTTTACAGCCTCTCAAAATAACAATATTCACTCTGTGAAAGTACAGGCTGTGAATGAACACTGGAATATAATCTAGATCAATCTTCTTCTGACAGATTTTCTGGGTCTAGACTGACTGCTGAGTCCTGTGAAGTTTTGTCTTCAGCTCTTCAGTCCTCTGAGTGTCCTCTGATAGAGCTGGACCTGAGTAACAATGATCTGAAGGATTCAGGAGTGAAGCTGATCTCTGATGCTCTCAAGAACACAAAATGTCGACTACACACACTGAGGTCAGACACATTCACTGAAATACTAAAAAATAATAAATGATCCTGTCTGTCATACACTAGATGTTCTTTATTCACTTCAGCTGAAATGACTGTGTGCTTTACTTTAATATATTGGTGTAAAAGAAACTTATTGTTTGTTTTTATAAAGTCTTGTTTGACTTCAAGCATCAGTAGTTCATTTTGAGCTTTTTAAACTTTATCCTCTTCTGGGTTTAACAATCAAAGTTGTAAAATATATTTTTTTGTGAAATACAAGCATGTTATTTGTGGGGGAAGGTCTTCTTCACAGAGAGTGATAAATACATGACAGATGCTGAAGGCCAACTGAAACTGCAACTTTTTTGCGGTGGCCGGAGCTCATGTGGTTAAGTTCAGCTCAATGTGTCTCGTTCAGAACACAAACGGCTGAAGTGTCTGTGTCCACCGAGGTGTATTTACACAGCTGAAAACAGCAGGAGCTCGGCTGAAAACACTCGCTGCGTTTCGATCACCGGCGCCGATATTAAAAGCGCAGTGTTACTGTGAAAACAATTGAAAAAACACGCCGGCCGCAGGCGTAAACGCCTGAAGGGTGAGAACAGACACAGGGGGATCCATGAACACTGGGATGAGATCACGAGCAGGCGGATTGGAACCCTGTGTTTGGTTGGCCATTAACTACTGACACATAAAAACTGTCTGTATGTAACAACCGTTTTTTGTGGGGGGGCTTTTAGAAAATGGAGACATGTGACTTGCTCATGAGGGCAGTGTGATTGTGCGACCGTGACCTGAGGACTATTCATTTCTTCAAATGCGGTAACGGTCATATTTGAAGTATATCAGGTTTACTGGTCTTTTGTCAAAAATAACCTCATGAACCTTTAAAAGCTCATTTCTCTCCCCTTGAAATGAAAAATGAAAAGACACAATTTTGTTGAAGGTTTATTTATGACTACAGAGGTTTTTCATGTCACATGATCACATCACATTTGGTTGATAATGTGAGTTAGGCTGAGTTCACACATCATTTTAGCCCCAATTCACTCACCGACATGTTTTGCGAATTCGACGACAAATGGTCGAAACTGGAGGTACATCAGTGCTCATTCACATGAGTGACAATAACACAGTGTGAATTATCAAAGACGTGATCTGAGAGAATCACTGACACTCATGACATATGTGGATGTGTGTGAACTTTTCAGTGTAAACAGAAGTCTTCTTCATTTAGATCAACATGAATCAGAGAGTGATTATAACCTTAACGTTTATTAGTGCTTTGTTTGCTTGTGCAAGATGCAAAAAAGATGATATAGCAAAGCACTAATAAACGTTAAGGTTATAATCACTCTCTGATTCATGTTGATCTAAATGAAGAAGACTTCTGTTTACACTGAAAAGTTCACACACATCCACATATGAAATCACTATCCTTCAAAACTAAAGCGTGTCATATTTTGTATGTATGTTTAAGTGTTTATAGATGTGTATGTACGCAGAGTTTATATGTATGTGTGAGTATTGTATAGGTGTGTTTGCACGATTTTATATGTATGCGTGAAAGTGTACATGCATACATTACTAACATAAGATGTATTGGTATGGATTTCACATAAGTGTGCACATTTTTCATATGTGTTTGCTTGAACATCCAATAGTATACATGTATATGTGAGCAATGTATATGTGTGTACATATGTTTTCATAAGCGTGGTTTCATTTAAACCCTATACGGCTCCTTATATTGAAACAATAACAAATGATTTTAATGGTTCACTAACAACTAAGAGAGTTGAGAAGAAGCCAGAGCAGATAATCAAGAGCGGCTGGTTCACAATCATCAGTCATAGACTCTACTCTATCAGCTCAAGTGAAGCAGACAAACATTCTTACCTGAAGTCATCTCTAAAGGATCACACATCATCTTCTGCTCAGGTGAACTCGTGAATACGTCACACACAGCACTGTCAGAATAAACATGTAGGCCAGTTTGTGTTAACATGTTAGGATATTTTTACGATGTGTAAACGATGTGTAAGTGAAGCCACAATATTCACGAGCAAATAATAAGAACAAGCAGCAGGAGGAAATGGCAAAACTGTATCCAAGACACTTTGTGGCGCAATTGCTGCGATTTCTGTACGGAGGTGTGTGTGGATGTGAAGTCAGAGCCAGGAGTGTTGGGATTGTGATGTGAAGAACTTTACTGAAGTTGATTTCATGCACAATTTCAGGATGTCAAGGGCTACTTTTATATCTGCCAGCGCCTCTCCAAAGCACTCTCACAGTAAGACACTCGTACTCTCCCTCAAGGGCTGGTTATACTCCACGCATTCACTAGTTCACTTGGGTGTGCGCCAAATATGACGTCATCACGGTGTTCGTGAAGTTGGCTTTGGGTGAGCGCGAGCTCATTTCGCGTGGCGGCGTGCACAACATTTTTTGTGACTCGAGTAAACAGTTCGCGCAGCGACGCAGTCAACATGAACAGTTTTGAAGAGATTTTGGCTGAACATGTTCGCCTGTACAGACATCTTTTATGATCAATGTGTCTGTTTTATATTGTATTCAGAATAAAACTATATTTATCAACATTGCTCTTTTGAACTGTTCTTATATCTTCTCATATTTTATAACATAAAGACATCCAATGGGTTAATCTATGACAATGTACAGCAGTCCCTAACCAACAATATGTAGAAATGTGTCTGCATTATGCACAGAAATGAAAGAGTGAACACAAAGTTTGATGTAAAAATGTATTAAATCAACAAACAATAGTTTGAAATGCATCCATCACGTGCATCTGCTTCACAAGAGTGATGTTTTCTACATCTCCATGTTTTTTGGCATACAGTAGGTGAACATTACATCTCCTTTTTTGCCCTTTTTTTTATAGTAGCAACCACACAAAATCTTCTACGTTTCCTTGTCAAGCAGCTGCTCGCAAGACGCCATTCTGAATGATCTGACGTAATTCTGGTAAAATTCGTACTTTTCTTCTACTTCCTGCGGATTTACAGAAGATTTCGTTTGTGTGCCCCCTGTCGGTTCAAAGAATATCTCAACGGCGAACGCGTGAAGTATAAACGTCTCGTCCGTTTGGGGAATTGCGCGCGCGGTCAGCGGAGGCTCTGGAAGCGGAGCCAGACTCGTGTATAAACAGGCCTTTATGATGATCAAATCTAACACTTCACTGTCCCTCCACTGACTAAACTCACTGCTCTCCTCCATGTTGTTACCATTAAACACGTGACACAGTATGTCACACCGGCCCAGAATTATGACGCTGGTGGATGTAGAATGAATACTGATATGAGAGTTCAGAATGAGGTCGCATTGCAGAACATCAGACTTGTATCTGATTAAGGACCACATGTGTCTCAGATCAGATTTAAAAAGATCTGATTCCATGTGGTTTGTCCTGTTCACACTGACATGCAGTAAACAGATCTGGGTCACATTTGAGCCAAAAAATGTGATTTTGGTGGCAGTGTGAACGTAGTCATATGACAAATATGTGACTCAGTTTGTGAAAACCCAGCTGAAGTCATTTTTTTTGTGATTTACTGATTTCAACACACAATAGTCCTCTTAGATGTAAAGAACATTCTGTGAAAATATCATCTTGAAATCTTTAATATTGACTTGAGTAAGACCTTGTCAGAGATTGAGATGATTGAATTCAAACGTTGATTCTTGTTATCTGTGAATTAGATTTTGAGCCTTTAGTCTGGTTTTCACAGACTGGATCACATATGAAGATGTCAGAGCCGGTGGTCCAGTGAACTGTGTGCTGTTATACAGCAGCACTTTGATCGACCAGAGTTTGAGTCCTGTCTCATGGTCCTGTTCCGCCGTCTCTCATCCCGTAACGTCCTGTGACTCTAAAATATGATTCAACTCAAAACATTAAAGACTGAAGATTTATTTAACACTAGTTTTGTTTTAAGTTTGTCATAGAAATTTGTAACAGTCAGTTTTATATGTTTGTCTTCAATTATATTTGTTTTGGTTGAGGATGATTTGTGTTGAGTTACAGTAACACACATTCTTCACAAGGGAGTGAATGATGAGAGTTAAACTCAGTCTTTGAGCACAGGACCGTGATGAGCACTCACACAATTCTCTCTGTTCACATTTACATTTAGGCATTTGGCAGACGCTTTTATCCAAAGCGACTTACATTGCTTTATCCTATACATTTTACATAGGTATTTGCAATCCCCTGGGATCGAACCCACAACCTTGCGTTGTTAACACAATGCTCTTACCACTGAGCTACAGGAAAGCTCAACTGCTCAACACTCACTCGCTCACAGAGTTGACTTCTGAGATGGCTGATGTCTCCACTCCTTTCATTGGTCACTTTTAACACACAGTCACACACAGTCTCTGACGTGTATCTTAATGATCACCTTGCTTTAGCTATGTGTTAGAATTTAAGCAAGTGAAATTTTGATTTCTTGCATCTGTCAACGAAATGCATGGGTTATAATATAGTTGAACTCACATTTCATGTATGACCTTTTAAAATTCAAATGTACTATAATGATATTCAATTAGATTCAATTAGATTTTATTTATAAAGCTCTTTTCAGAATTGTCATTGTTGTAAAGCAACTTTACCTATATCATAATTAAAAAGATGATAGTAATAGATGAGGAAAAATATACATTGTAATTTTTTCTCTGTTCAATATTCTCTGATGGACCTTCACAGAAATAAATACTTTGTTAGATTGTCAGTAAAACCCTTGAGAGAGATCAGACTCAAGCAGGAGAGCCAGTTCTCCTCTGTCATATTAAAACAGCACTGCTGAAACTACAGAGAGAATGATGTCAACTGTTATTAACCCGCTGAGAAATGATAAGAGAAAAGAACTTGTGCGGATAGAAATATTCTGGTAATATATGAGAATGAAATGTATCCTGGACTCATTTAATCTGAGCTATCTAATAACATTGGAAGGGTCTACTGCTGTAACCAGCTGTGTTGTGATTAAAACAAATAAATCAGATACTTTAAATGGCATTTTAGAGAGTAGATCTACATCATATTGTCATTTATATTAACTTCTATTTTGAAATATAATGTTGTAGCTGTTTTAACACACATTTTATATCAATTATGTTCATAAAAACCTTTAACAAATCAACAGCATTTATTAATACACATTACCAAACTATTTCTTTTTAACTTATGTGGATTCATAAAGTCAAGGGCATCAGTAACACTGTAACCCAAGTTTAAAAACTGACAAATAAATGTTTGGTGTTATGCCAAATGATAAAGTTTCTGTATAATGGTTAAGATACACGTCAGAGACTGTGTGTGACTGTGTGTTAAAAGTGACCAATGAAGGAGCAGAGAAATCATCCATTGACCCGCCCCCAAAGTCTCAGAAGTCAACTCTGTGAGGGAGAGAGTGATGTTTGTTTCTTTAGGAAACTCAAACAAAACAACAAAGTAAAATCCAATGTTATTTGTCCCTAAAGAGAGAATACAGTATGTAGACTATCTGTACACAGAAGCTGTGTTTATATGGACACAAAGGATTGAATTGAATCAGATTGTGCTGAAGGTAGTGTTTACATGAAAGATAAATGAAGTGATCTGATTGATGTGTGTGTTTACATGACAACCTTCAAATCTGATATAATCTGCTGACATGAGCACACTGCACAAGTGTTCACCTAAATACACACTGAAACAGTGTTTTAAAGCACATGTTGTGATATTTTATTTTACAAATGTCTCGCGCCGCACGATATGCGGATTCATATATCAGCATTAATGGTAAACAGAGACGGGCGCAGTGGACGTAATATTCACAAAAGGGATACTCCAACAATGTTATAAGCACAGATGCGTTTATTTTATGTTGCAGACACCAGCATAATAATGTACAATTTATACACGCTAAATAATGTCTACATGTCAATGAAGCGAGGTCGTTACAGCGTCTTACCATGGTGAAAACAGTGAATCCGTCTAAAGCACATGTAAGTAAAGGATAAATAAAATAAATGTTCTGTAGCCGACTACAAATAGAAGTGAAATTGTATATTTTAACCTACAGTATGTTTGTAGCAGCCTAAAAGCCTTTCTTTGGCGTCAGGAGCTGAGTGCAGAATAACTTGTGACCTGTCAGTCATCTGTTACCATTGAATATTGAGATTTCATTTTGATTCACCAAAATTGTACAACAAAAACTTCTTGACGTTGTTGGAAGACCATTTCAGTTGAAGGCAGTTGATGATTCTACGTTCAACAAAAAAATGTGTTTTCCCACACTCACCCCCTTCCTTCCTCCTTTCCTCTCCCCTAACAGGTGCTTTAATTCTCACTTAATTAGTGAGACCCTCAAATTTTCCCACGGTCATATGACATCACACATGAATGTTTACATGGCTCCTACAATGTTTGTACATCTGAAAATGTATCGTGTTTTAAAATGGAACTGAGAAATTGTGGTTAAAACTCACTTCAGGGAAACAGTTAAGACATTTTAAATGCACAGAAACATTCATATGTTCATTTAGAGATGATAAGCAGATGGAAGTTTGTAGCTTTTTCAGATTGATGGTTTATTTAGCAACAGCTGCTCCGTTCCGTGCTTCATACGTCTTTACGAGCCAGTGTTGTCTTTGAACATCCGCACAATTTCCTACTTCAGTTTTTAATCTGATCAAGTGTTTACATGTCCCATCAAGCAGATTACAAACGGCATAACCCACCCCTCACAATCCCACTGAAATTTCAATCTGCAGTTTTTGTCTGCTTGATGTGTTTTTATGGAGCGTTTCTATTGGGATTACATTGGTTCATATTAACGCAGTTAGTGAAAGATCAAAAACTAAGAGACATGTTGACAAGATCCAGACTCAGAGACATAAAGTCACTATAGAGAGGTCTTATAGAGTCCAGCTGCTCCCACAGAGGTGTTAGAGACCCAGAGAACACCATCAGCTTTAACAGCTCATCTCAGTATGAAAGAGAGAAACTGAAATGATTTGAGACTCTTGTCACTGAAAATATCTTTCAGGGTATAATGAGCACAATCACCTCACGCTTTAAAACACAAGGTTTTATTACTACAGGGATCAAGGGAGGAAAACTTTTGGATTTGAGTTTCTCTGCATCTTAAAGAGACATTAAAGCTGATTTATTATAATTAATTGTGAAACGAAAATGTTGAAAAGATTGAAGCATTCAGGAACAGACACAGAAATATTGGAAACAGAGCAAAATCTTGTCATCATAAAGAGAGATTTGACGTGAGGTATTGACACAAATAATGGGTTGTATAGTTGATGACGGCTTCAGACAATGACTCCACTGACAGAATGAAAAGCAAAGGCCATAGAGGACGACCTTGAGGGGTATCATGACCAAGACCACATGACCACACTGAAGAGCCAGTGAGAATGTGAGCTATAGAGTGTTTCAACCATTCTGATAAATCTTCTCAATGAGTGCTGAGACTATATCCCAGATGACAGAAATGATTTCAGGGGGATTCACTGGACCTTTGTTCTTTGGCATCGAGTCCAGGACCAGTTTCAACTTTTAACTTAACTTTAACTTTAGGCATTTGGCAGACGCTTTTATCCAAAGCGACTTACATTGCTTTATCCTTTACATTTTTCATGGGTATTTGCTATCCCCTGGGATCAAACCCACAACCTTGTGTTGTTAACGCAATGCTCTTACCACTGAGCTACAGGAAAGCTCAGTGGTATTTCATCAAGGGACAACTGAGTATCTCCTGATAGTGTTCATCAAGTTTAGGAAGATGAAACTGCTGAAGGACAGATAGATGGAAGTGTTCAGAAGAACTTTTAAAGCTCTGATTTATATCTCAGGGTTGGGTGAAGAAAACACCGTCTCTCTTTACAACATGTACATTTGCTCTAGATTCCATCTGTTTGATCCATCATGATCATCATTTACTTGACCTCTTACCAATGAAATCATGAGATTCCCTCGTGTGATGTTGATTGAATTCAGCTCTGTGTTAATGGATCCAACTATAGATATGACTCGCAGATCTTATTGATGCAAAGAGTCAAGTTTCACTAGATCGGACTTAATCTGTACTTTAATATCAGCTCTGTTGTGAGTGATGTGAATAAAATGAAAATAATTCAGTGAATAATCTCAGTTGTGCTTCAATGCTCAGTTTAGCTTTGTCTGACTAGAAACAGATTCAATATGTATTATTATACCTCACAAGAATGAGCTTTTAAAACATTGTCCCGTGATGTTATCATGAACCTTGAGATGGAGACAGAATACAGCACCCAACATAAGATTCAACAAGATTAAAAATAAGGACAAAATGTGACAAATAATAAGAACAAGAGTGAATAATAACATGATCAAATAAATGAATGATTATAAAGAATATGATAAAAGAAATGTACTAAATGCAGACAACTTAGTAAATATATAATGGAATTAATGATCAATGAAATAAAATAAGAAGCAAATGTATGTTTCTGCTCAGATCTATGGGTGTAAAAGTGAAAGTGTAATCTTCTGCTCAGATTTAAGTGAAGGTCATTTCTCTCTTTGTTTGACAGAAAGTGTTTTTAAGGTGCTGTTCCACCGCCTGATCTTATCTCTTCAGCTCATTTCTGCCGCCGCTCCTAGATTTCTGAGGAAAAGAAGAAAAACACACATTTCCCTCTAATAAAATATTTTGTTACCTCCCAAAAGGATGGAGGATTATTTATCAAGTGAATAAACTGGACTAGAGAAGTACACAGCTGTGATCAAAGTTCTTGACTGGGGAGTAAAGATCAATTAAATCTCTAACGGATTCGTTTAGAAACGAAACAGCGTTGTGTGTTGTTCAGAGTAATACAACAATTCTGCTTTGTTAACAATGATTTTAATCAGTGAAATTGTGAGAAAACAGTCATTTTTTACAATATGACCATGAAATCTAATTATAGTTTCTTGTTTATTAAACTGTAGAAAATCATTTTCTTTTACAATTGTGCTGATATTAGGAATCATTGATATTTGGTTTCATTCTACATTGCTTTTTGCGTCCTTAACTCATTCGTCGCCAGCCTCTTTAAAAAAAAGTTGCCAGCCTACGCCAGCGTTTTTTAACATTTTCAACCAACTTTATTGGCTCACAGTACATTTTCTGTAAAGAATATATTGACAAACAATATGTTAAATGAAAGAAAACAGTCTCAGCTTTTAAACAAAAGAAACCGTATTCTTCTATTTTCATTTGTTCGTTTTTATCACTCCGTAGATGTGGGTAGGTTTCTTCAAAAATGTATCACTTTGATTAAACAGCGGAGATAATTAACGTTTTTGTCAAAGATTCCGCACAGATTCCACTCAGAACAATCATTAAAAACAGATAAAACATATACGTTCTAGGTTCTGGGAATTTGTACTTTTTCCCAAAGGTGTGTAATAGTGCCACCTGCCGTAAAACAGTACTGACACTGATTGCCGTAAAAACTCGTCTTTGGCGGGGAACCATTTTTCTTTAAATGACGAGATAACTCGTCAATGGCAGTGAAAGAGTTAAAAGGCAAAACAAAAAGGCGACGGCACTTAAAATGGTGATTAATGCAGAACGTCTTCAACAAAAAAATGTTCTGCAATACATTTTCTAAAAAAATTGGAGTCGCGCTACATGACGAACCGCGGCACTGGGCATTCACTAGGGTGATGACACATAAAGCCACGAACGAATCGAACCAATCGCCATGTCTTTAAAATGTTCTGATGCAGATATATATGTCTGGCTAAAAGGTTGCTAGGCTAACCTGTTTGGTTGCTATGGGCGTGGCTTCGTAGCTTAATGATGTGTCTGTGATACTGATTGGTTGGCTGAGTGAAACTAGTCCACCCCCTTGTCTCTAAGTGGTTGTACTGCAAAGTTATTCAACATAAGAGATTTATAATGCCTTATATGGGCATGTTGCCTGTCCCATGTTAAGTCAATGGGGAACTTTTGTGAGTTGTGAGTGATGTTCGTACAGAGTCTGATAGCGTCTTCAAATGTGGTGACCCGCATGTTTCTACACAATTCTCACTCTGAGCTACGACCCGTCAAAGTTTGGCCCCAATGTTTAGTCAATGGGATTTTTCAGGTGTTTTTTTGCCCCCCTATAGAAGCCTGATCACTTATAAAAGTCCCATCACACCTCTCCTAAGTAAACACACCATCTGAGCCGCATTCATGAATCACTAGCGGATGAGTTACACCACACAATATACACAAGAAGAAGAACAAGAGTGACCCTTTACTACACAAACACAACCAATATATGAGAGTGTGTGTCATACACTAGATGTTCTTTACAAACTAACATTTGTGACTTTTGTGTCATTTTGTTTTGTTTGTGTTTAGATTGTCTGGGTGTAATCTGAGTGCTAAATGTTGTGTAAATTTGTCTTCATGTCTACAATCATCATCGTCTCTGAGAGAGCTGGACCTGAGTAACAATGATCTGAAGGATTCAGGAGTGAAGCTGATCTCTGATGCTCTCAACACTCACAACTCTCAACTACACACACTAAGGTCAGACACTTTACTAACATCATTTAACATGATTTTTGAATGTTGTTTTATCTTTTAACACAATACAGGTCAAATAATCTCTATGAATACATTTATAATGATGTGTCAGGTTCTTAGAGGTCATAAAGCATCTGGCCCACACCACGTCTCAATCAGGTTGACCTAAACCGTCACTTTCCGAGGAGTTAGTAGCATGAATTTAAGAATACTACATGAAAAGAAGTGAGTTCTAGACCATAGAAAGTAAAGCAGTAAAAGAGGTCCTATAGAGTCCAGCTGCTCCCACAGAGGTGTTAGAGACCCAGAGAACACCATCAGCTTTAACAGCTCATCTCAGTATGAAAGAGAGAAACTGAAATGATTTGAGACTCTTGTCACTGAAAATATCTTTCAGGGTATAATGAGCACAATCACCTCAGGCTTTAAAACACAAGGTTTTATTACTCCAGGGATCAAGGGAGGAAAACTTTTGGATTTGAGTTTCTCTGCATCTTAAAGAGACATTAAAGCTGATTTATTATAATTAATTGTGAAACAAAAATGTTGAAAAGACTGAAGCATTCAGGAACAGACACAGAAATATTGGGAACAGAGCAAAATCTTGTCATCATAAAGAGAGATTTGACGTGAGGTATTGACACAAATAATGGGTTGTATAGTTGATGACGGCTTCAGCCAATGACTCCACTGACAGAATGAAAAGCAAAGGCCATAGAGGACGACCTTGAGGGGTATCATGACCAAGAGTGAAACATGACCACACTGAAGAGCCAGTGAGAATCTGAGCTATAGAGTGTTTCAACCATTCTGATAAATCTTCTCAATGAGTGCTGAGACTATATCCCAGATGACAGAAATGATTTCAGGGGGATTCACTGTCTGGACCTTTGTTCTTTGGCATCGAGTCCAGGACCAGTTTCACTTCATCAAGGGACAATTGAGCATCTCCAGATAGTGTTCATCAAGTTTAGGAAGATGAAACTGCTGAAGGACAGATAGATGGAAGTGTTCAAAGAACTTTTAAAGGTCTGATTTATATCTCAGGGTTGGGTGAAGAAAACACCGTCTCTCTTTACAACATGTACGTTTGCTCTAGATTCCATCTGTTTGATCCATCATGCTCATCATTTACTTGACCTCTTACCAATGAAATCATGAGATTCCCTCGTGTGATGTTGAATGAATTCAGCTCTGTGTTAATGGATCCAACTATAGATATGACTCGCAGATCTTATAGATGCAAAGAGTCCAGTTTCACTAGATCGGACTTAATCTGTACTTAAATATCAGCTATGTTGTGAGTGAATAGTTCAAATCAACCACAAGGCAGATACAGAAGAGAAGAACAGCAGCGTGACACCAAGTGATGTTAATAAAATAAAAATAATTCAGTCAATAATCTCAATTGTGCTTCAATGCTCAGTTTAGCTTCGTCTGACTAGAAACAGATTCAATATGTATTATTATACCACACAAGAATGAGCTTTTAAAACATTGTCTCGTGATGTTATCATGAACCTTGAGATGGAGACAGAATACAGCACCCAACATGAGATTCAACAAGATTAAAAATAAGGACAAAATGTGACAAATAATAAGAACAAGAGTGAATAGTAACATGATCAAATAAATGAATGATTATAAAGAATATGATAAAAGAAATGTACTAAATGCAGACAACTTAGTAAATATATAATGGAATTAATGATCAATGAAATAAAATAAGAAGCAAATGTATGTTTCTGCTCAGATCTATGGGTGTAAAAGTGAAAGTGTAATCTTCTGCTCAGATTTAAGTGAAGGTCATTTCTCTCTTTGTTTGACAGAAAGTGTTATTAAGGTGCTGTTCCACCGCCTGACCTTATGTCTTCAGCTCATTTCTGCCGCCGCTCCTAGAATTTGAGGAAAAGAAGAAAAACACACACATTTCCCTCTAATAAAATATTTTGTTACCTCCCAAAAGGACGGAGGATTATTTATCAAGTGAATAAACTCGACTAGAGAAGAACACAGCTGTGATCAAAGTTCTTGACTGTGGAGTAAAGATCGATTAAATCTCTAACGGATTCATTTAGAAACGAAACAGCGTTGTGTGTTGTTCAGAGTAACACAACAATTCTGCTTTGTTAAGAATGATTTTAATGAGTGAAACGAACCAACCCCCATGTCTCTACGATGTTCTGATGCAGAGATATAGGTATAGCTAAATTGTTGCTAGGCTAACCGGTTTGGTTGCTATGGGCGTGGCTTAGCATCTGCCAATATATGACACTCTTAGCTATGAGTGAAACGAACCAACCACCATGTCTCTACAATGTTCTGATGCAGAGATATTAAGCATCAGCGTTAGTTTTGGCAGGCCTTGTAGTCAAGCTTGGTTATCAGCTGATCACAACCCTAACCCAGCCCATCAGCTGATCCGATACGTTCTCTAATGGGCGCCCTATTTAAATATCGGTTCAGTCGAGCCTGCCTCACTGCTTATAATGCTTGCTGCTCTAAAACCCACCACCTCCCCAGCTCTCATTTAATTTTACTCGATCTACGGACTCTGCTGTCCTCTTTTTCTTTTTTTTTTCACACTCTGTTCTCAGGGGGGTTGAGCTGCTCTCCCAGCTAAACCGGGAGAGTCACCCCAGATGCTGCTGCTGCTTCCCCATCTTACTTCTCATGTAGCTCATGAGAAGGATGGGGAATTAAGAACAGAGCCATACCCACCAAACGTAAATTAAGCAAATTTGCAAATAAAAGATTACTTGTCTTAAATTTTGACTTGTTTTTCTTGACTCGAAAGGTCCTTACAGGAATAGGTATTG